>BMAT01005055.1:125614-137783 GCA_019649035.1 Elysia marginata
TTTGTGCTAAGTCTGGTCGGCCCAATGTCAGGATAATGTGACTGGGTGTGATGTATGCAAGCGCTCCTTACATCACAATGTGGCAGCACGCTTTAAATTGTCCCAAAGCGCCGTCTCTGATATAACCTTGTAGTTCAAAAGAGACGTTAAAACTCAAACAACCAACCAACGAACCGCAATTAGTAGTGGATTAAAATTTAGTGAAAATGGTCGGAAAATGCTTGTCTTTGATATGATTCGATCCACCGATTTACACCCACGCCTGCCTTGTCACCTAAAGAAACATAGCTTATAACCATGTCGCAACTACGCTTCTTAAACGAAGTGTTATACTATAGCGAAGGACTTTGCTTAGCCTCTTGAAATAAGTTGTCAGCTTGAAGATTTAAATCGCGCCAAAGGTAATCATCTTGATAAATTCCGGAAACATACCAATACTTAGCCTAAAGCAAAAGACATTTATAGAATAATCAACGAAATTTAAGTTAGGCTTTCAATAAACTAATTACATGTATAAATTTAGAAATTATTCAATACATTATTCAATGTAGGGGCCTGTTTCAGCAAAATCTGTCATGTCCTCTTTCCCCAGTAAAACAATATGAAGTTTTAAAACGTTTATGTCTTACTGTGTTTGATCATGTATAATGTAGACCCCAGCAAATGAAAAAAAAACATGATCCGATACAGATAAAACGTTTACAATAACAAAAAATATTTTTGTGTCAATAATCACATTTTTATCATTTTATTAATTATCTTTCTTGTTTCGCCACCACATTACTTGTCACACAGGACTTTCGTCCCTTTTAGAGTTTGCCAAAGTTTGTTTTAGGACACAAACAATCCAATGGTGCAGTTGATTTGTTGTTCTATTGATACAGAGTTGTAATTTCATTCAATTAAGTTTCTCAACCGCTAGTCTAGAAAACTCATTTTATTTTAGCATTACTAAATTTATTTACAGATCATTTTAATTATTAGCATTTTTCTTTTTTCCCAATAATATTAATAACGCAGTTTTCGTATGCAAGAATTATAATTCCGAAAGAATATTGAGGCTTCTGGCAGTTTTGATTTGCTGTTGTCCTCTAAATCTAGTTAAAAGTCTGGCAGATTTATGGAAAGGAAAAAAGTCTGAATGTGACAGTACATGTTACTTACTTAACGTAATCAGTAACACGTTCTGCTTCAGACTTGACGTTTGCATGCATTTGCTATGTCTTCCATCATGTTCACCGCAAGAAAAATATCCTTCAGAGACCTTACATTAAGGCTAAAAACTGTTGAGGTTGTCTTTAATACTTGTCTATGGCTATTTTGTTTTTCTGGCAATGCAATATTTGCTTACAATTTGTAGGACCCAATGACATGTCATTGCTTTTTTATGTAATTAAAGGGGAAGATTTTCTTCGAGCCAAATAAAATAAATAATAATCATATTTTTAATCGCAATCACGGGGATGGTAATATTCTATTATTTGTTTAATTATATCGAAATTACAATCCTCCATGCTTTGATCATGACTTACATCTTTACATAATGTATTCTTTGTTTATTGAATACGAAAGTTCATATAGGTTCCTAATATTTTGTATAAACCGTCACATATCAATACAAAAAAGGGGAAAATTGTCAGATATTGTGTAACTTATCTCATACTGGTTACACAAAATGAATAAACTAAAAAGAAATACAGGTTTCCAGCACGATGGAACTCTGCTGTTAGATTAAGATATCAGTAAAAAAATTAGTACAATAGGTTCAGTTTGATAGGATATCGTTGATAGAGGCGATACAATCTTTTTTTTTTACATTTTCCACTGCATGCAGTTTTATTATATTTATAGCCGTGTCTCACTGCATAGCAATAGAACGGACTCGCATTACGCCAACTTGCACCGGTTTGCTGCACGCCATGTTGATCGCCGATTAATGTTTGCCGCTTAAGCTTGAGCAAAACATCTGTCAATCGATCTAAATCTCTTTAGCCTAAGCTGACAGAAATTAGTCCCCTGTATTAACACATGAAAGCCAACATGTTTTTCTTGAACGGTCAAGGTTCACTGTTAACTTCCTTCAAATCTTAGTAGAACTGCCCGAAGGCATGTGCCTATACGTAAGTGGAAGGTGAACCTGGGCTTATAATTATGCACCAGATGAACAAGAAACAAATAATTAGTTCTTGGAGTTTCGGACTGCCATTACAGTTAAGTTTCTGATCTTTGTCACATTGCACTTTTCTATTTGTCTCTGTCTGTGAAAAAGTCTTAGACACATGCGTGCATAATTTTGGATCCTTGTCAAATTTTAGGCATGACTGTAAGTCTTCTGACTCCTATGGTTTTCACGTGGGTAGGTCCATCTCTTATGAAAGAGACTTTGAGAGTTCTAATGTAACTTTTGCAATACGACAAAGGCGAAGCGTTTCTTTTCCATATTCGAGGTATTTAGAGATGTGCTGTTTACTCTATTGTTCAACAATGACTAAAGTCATATATTATGACTCTCTTTTATCACCCATTGCACCGGTTTTACAGACACATACAATCGTCCTTTAGATCTTTACTTGCTGTGTAGTTTTACCCATAGTGTCCGCCTTCTACCTTTCCATCTCTCTCTCTCTCCTCTCTCTCTTTTAGTCTCTCTCACTCACTAACACACACCCTCTCTATTTCTCAATTTCTCCTTTTTAAATCGTATTTTCTTTCTAGTTATTTTATTCTTTATCTCTAGGTTTTCTTTATTAAACCTGAGCTTGTTTTCTTGTTTTTTTCCTCAGACAAGCCATTGTGTTCATTTTTTCGTCGGATAAAGTCCTTTTTTTCTTTTCTCTATTTCAGACGTCGCAGCCCAACACTCTTAACACAATGAGGCACCAAGGAAATAATTCCAAATCACACGAGATCCGCTTAAAGTGAGCAGCTTTTCTCTCCACGGACAAAGACGAACCTCTAAGGAATGAGCAGAATTCAAGAGAATTAGACTGTTTCCTTAAACGGACATAGTAGTTTTTAGTATGACATGGAACATGATAACCATGTAAATCAAGAAGCTCTTCAAATTTAAATAACAAGGCTTGTTATTACCATGGCAACCAGATCCCTGATGGCGCTTGACTACTCGAACTACCAGGCAAACAACATCCTCAAGAAACATGCACGCGTGAGTTTTGAACTTCCAATATGTCTTCGCTTTTTTCTTTAAACCATTAATTTCGAATCAAAAGAAAAAAAAATCTACAAGTATCTGTAATGAAAGCTATTTACATACGTGTGTGACTAAGCGGAGAAGCTGTATGCAGTAAACAAAGGAATCTGTTTTTTTTTCGACGTTAGCACGATTCTGTTATTAGTTGCTATTAGTTCAATCATGTTTGACTTTGCTCACAACCTGTTGGAGGATGACGACAATTGAAACTATGTCCATTTATCAACATCATTAAAAATCCGCCGAGAATGAGATTAGAGCTTAAATTTAATTATCAATCCTTTTGGCAAACTTCCTCTTTCAAGCCAATTGCTTCCGGGCAAGAACGATAATTTTTCTCTCCATTCTCATTACCAATGATTCCTCTTATGACAATTTTTTTTCTTTCATTTGAATATCAGAAGAAACAGCAACCTGCCCCTCACCATCGCCTCATAAATAGGGCCTGTTTTATTGTGGTGGCATATGAATTTAAAAAAAAAATCTAATCATTCCTAAGCATGCATTTAACATGCGCTAAAACCATTGCAACTACTATTGGTTCAATTTTTTTAGAAAAGGGAAAAAACTAAAAGTTCTGTTAAATGATAAACTTGCAACCTTTCCTGTTCCTTCGGTTTGTATATTCGACTCAAACTAATATCTATCCTGGAATTCAGCGGTACCCCCTACTCTTACGGTCTCATTGTGATACAAAAACCACATTCGTCATAACCTCTTGGTTATGGCCCTTTATCTTTAATTACTCCCATGATATTACGCTCCAATAAATTCCCAACTGTAATCTCCTTTTCAGTGCGATTAACACAGTCGCGAATGGTAGACCTATAAAAACAGCACAGGGGATTTTACGGAAAACTTAAATTTGTGGTTGTTCAAATGAGACGAAACGCAAGAGCGCGATTATGACCGGTGGAAAACCCTGCAATTGTCTCGATCCATAGAAGTACCGCGACTTAAACTTTCAAGTGGCGTCATAAATCATAAGATAAAAAACCCGTAGTTTGCGGTTGGCGTGTGTGGAGAGGGGCTGCTATCAGCATATGTCATTAAAACTTCCATTCAAACCGCATTCATTTTGTCCCTAAACTCATTCCGTGACTGGCAGCGACCGCATACACATACACCAATACAAAAATACTATGAGAACAACCGGCTGTGTTTGTAAAAACAAGCACTACCAAAACGTCAATGTTATTTCACAAACAAGCACTACAAAAACATCGATGTTACTTCACAAACAAGCACTACCAAAACGTCAGTGTTACTTCGCAAAAAAGCGCGACAAAAACGTCAATGTTACTTCTGAATGATCCTGAAAGTATTGTATACCACTAATATTGAAAAGTAATTTGGAGACGTTGAGGACAGGTTTATAATTATGTCACATTAATTTGGAAACACTTTTACGAGGGCGCTTCGAAACTCTTGTGGAAATCGCTGTAACTTGCCACGCTTTCTTTACAATTCGCTCAAGTTTAAACCAAAGCTCCTCACACTGTTCGTTGACTTTTGAACGAAATCGTCCTGGCAATCAATGTATTTTCTTCAACGATGTGCTAATGAATATATGCTCTCCCTGAAGGAAGTTCCGTCAAACTTAGCCCCCCCTCTCCCAACAGTTACTTTGCTAATGAGGACTTCAATTAAGTCAAACTTATGGCTCTCTAGGCTGTGTTTTAGGGGACCAAGCAAAGAATAGCCAGACAGGGCGAGATCAAGACTATGGGGTGTGTGGGGCAATACTTCTCAATAACAGACTCGAAACCAGTCTCGTCTTAAAACCACTGATTTGGGCGTGGCATTGTCATGGATAAAAATAATGCCCTGAGTTAAAAATCGTGGCCTTCTGTGTCGCACAGCTTCCCTATGTTTATCAAGTGTTGCACGTAATAAGCAGTATTGATGTTTACGCCATTAGGCATAAGTAAAAGTCGACAAGAACACCTTTTGAATCTCAAAACACTGAAACCTTTGACTTTCGGCGATAGTTGGACTCCCTAACTTGTTTTATCATGCGGCGCAAGAAAGTGATTACAAGTCATGTAAAAGCAGACTCCATTACTTACACTACACCTATTATTGCTTTTCCAATATTCAATAGGAAGCTGATAAACTGTGACTTTCTATTTCTAGTGTTGTTCATATATTTAAGATGCGGCTGCTCTTTTTGTAGTTTTTCAATTGCATCATTTTCATGCTGATTTTTTACTGTCGGTAAATGTATTTTAAGCAACACGGAATTGCTATCATTATTCTTTTTAGCATATGATTATGTAAAATCAAGTGCATAAAATGGCACCCAAGCTTTTAGGAACTAGTTTGTCCAAAACTTTCTTGCAGTAAAATCTATCGAAAATTCGATTTTGAAAATATTAGTGAACCTTTTCTGCAAACCAACTATAAGGAGCTTACATCTTAAAATAATGATGTGAACCCGCGCCGATTCTTCTCAAAATGTTGATTAAGTCAACAATACAAGTAATTAATAAAAAGTATGTGAAGTTTATGCCCTTGACAAAGACCTTCATTATTAAGTCAATTGTTTGAGAATAGCTTAAGATATTCAATTCGTATAAAAAACGCACCAAAAACATGTTTCCATAAGATTCTTTTCAGCTATATTAATCCAAATTCTCGAAATAGCACGTTTGGGCGTCGACTTTTAAAGATGAGTTACAGTTTATGCTTTTCCACTTATCTCATTCCTATTTCACATGAAATTTTTTTATGTGGTACAATTTGCTCACCTTTAATAACTAGACCTATAAGCCAGTCGTTATGAATTAGTCGAGATAGACCGTCAGTTGGGTACTGAGGGTACTGAACATTCTATGGATCTGTATTTCGATTTGCGACTGTCAATACGCTTTTAAGATTAAGTCTCGATGTGAAAGGAATGAACTTTAGATTGTGTGCTGCGCCAACTATCAAAATATAAACCGGAAAGTCTCGCACCGCCTTCCTGGGCCGCTCGCAGGAGACAGTGGTATGCCCCTGGCTCTCTATTGTTCCAGTCTATTATTGTCCGTGATTTGTCACTCGCCCTAAAACTAATGTGTACGCAGCTGACTGGACACAGAAAACGAAGCGGTAAAATTACTGAGGTCTTGCTTTTGTCTGGTCACGGTGCGATTTGGAATGGGGGCAAACGTATTTTCCTAAGGATTTACAAACCGGCACTCATTTTGAGACGAGAGCTAGTTTTCAGAATATACTGGGTATTTGCAAAAAGTCACAAGAATAAACTTTCCATAGCAATGGTTGTGTCATGGTGTGCTACCGGTTCTTTGTAGTATTATCGAAACTGTGATCGTCTAACTTTGACTTGGAAATAATTATTAAAGCACTCACTATATAAAACAAGGTAAGATCTGATTTTTAAAAATTACTTTCACTTTTAATGACCTAAACCTTATTATGGTGCAACGTTTGGTTCTTGTTTTCTATTGTAGTTTGGCTATTTTTTATCAGAGGCGTCGGATTTCTTCGCAATGTCGCAACGTATCTTTTTGTTTATTACATTATTTTTATATGTACCCATTGAAACCATTGTCGTCTCCACAATGCGCTATGAAGTGTTTCAAATTTTCGACATTATCGCGTACACAGTCGTGTGGGCTTACATGATTTTTCGTTATCAGTTTATTTGACACCCCGTATACTAGCTTATCAGTCGGTACGTTATTTCTGTAAAACATTTATCAGTGAAATCGAAAACACTGTAAACTTTTCTCACTGTAAAAAAAATCCATAATAAAGTAAATGAAAAATCGAATTCATTTATTTAACCTAAAAGCAAGGTTGAACCGACTTACAAGGTCAATCATAAATTTTCACCCCCTGATCTCCAAAAATACACAAAAAACTGGCATGGTCACACAAGACGAGCTACCGGTACTATTTGTCCCTGCGCTGGAAGTATAGAAAGATTTGCATTGTTCACTGTAGTGCGTTGTGTGATAACACATACTGGTGGGTGTTTTTTCTCTCTATAGTTAATGCTTTTCATTTCGTAGCGCGTGCTTTTAAGAAGTGTCATTATCTCAAATATAAGTTTATTAGAATAACTGCCACATACAAGGGTACGAACTGCCAAAGGTATATACATATCTAATTTTAAAAAATCCGGCTCGATTTGTGGACGTTGATTTGACTGGTTCAATCGAGACAAACTTAAACAAAATTCATTTTTTGTTCGTTTTCATATAAATGCATTCTTTTCTAAAGGATTCATTATACGGTTTGCCTTAAAGTCAAACGAAATAGGCCTCCTGCTGATAAATAATCTTTAAAGCGGGAACTTTCTCAAAGTGTGAAATAACTTTCTCCCAAGTCTTTGAGATAAACATTTTTTTTCACACTGAACACCGTCCAAGTCCCTCTTAATTAGACACCCACTGAAAAGAAGCCATATAAAAACACCGAAACGAACCCTGAATAATGATCGACATTACAAGGAGGGTGAATTTCTGGTCTCAGCTTTAGAACCCGAACACTGTACCGTACGCATTTCGAAAGGATTCTATTGAAAGTTCCGCTTCTCTGCAGATCTCGTTTGTATTTTTACCACTGTGATTATGACCTAGCGGTCGATAAGCAATCGCTTTGTATTCCATATCACAGTCGGGCTTTTTTTTTTCTTTGGCGTGCATTGCATTACAAACATAATCTCTTCGACACACTCTGTATCTAAAAAAAATCGTGTACCGTTCGATGCGTCTTTTTTTTAAACTCGCAGACATTTTGTTCGGTAACATTGTGGTAGCATTTGCTAGAAGGGAAAAGGCCACGTTTTGAAGAGGTGCAAAGACCTTGAGTTCAAAACTTCCTATATTTATTACATTGTCGCGGTGCTTATTCACTGCAGTTTCACCAAAGTCACTTCGAGGTGACTTATCTACAGTTTGCCATTCGACGCTTTGTAACAAAGTTAAACCTTGAGCCTCCTTTTTTTTCAAATGCACAGGTTTGTAGCACTCGAGAGCATTGTACAAAAGGATGCACCATTAGCATAGCAATAGCATTGTTCTACTAAGCGCTTTTTTGTGAATTTGATGAATATGAATCTTTAAATTCAGTTTGATCGGTAAGTATAATATGAAGACGTCCATCCATGAGCTGTTCTACTGTGTTTGGTATCAGTAAACGTTAATTTCACAAGTCATGTCAGGAACATGAACCTGCTGCTTTATATGACTTTTTAAAGAAAATACTCTTTATAAAAGTTGAATTGTGGTTGATTATAGTATTACATAATGTTCCTACAGGATATAAACCATTGTGGCCTTTAAGGTGTATCTTTGACATAAAATAATGAAAAAAGTAAAGGTGGTAGTAGGCCTAATATTTTCAAATGAGTTTTACTAGAAATACAAAGCTTTATATTGTGAGCTATTCGCCATCCCGTCATAGCTATGGCGTTTAAAATTTCTGATGCCCATTTTGTTAAAGAAACAAAAAAAAAACAACATTATAAATCTTTGAATTACTTTGTTAACTTTGTTGTCCTTGGCTTTCTAATATTGACCGCACTCTTGGAGGAGTGAGTTTTCTATCCTAGAACGTTATAATATAGGTTGCAAAGTGGCAAAGATGATACGATGAAACGATTCATCAATATGTACAACTCCGATTACATAAAACCGTTTTTGTGCTTACTAACTTTTATCCTATATAAACTGTATTTGAATAAGTCTGAGAGGGAAAAAGTCTTACGAAACCGTCGTTTTATCAGTATGAATTATATGCAAAGAAAGTAATTGTCCCCTAGGTAGCCTACCCTAATAGCGACAGGATTGAGTTATAAATCCTAATGTCTATATCTGTTTTCAAAAGAATAAAGCCTATTGAAAAGAGCCAGCAATGTCTGTCTAGGTTGCTACATACAATTTAAACGTGAAAAAGCGCAAGCGTAAAAAATAATAAACCTGTGTATTTTTTCAATAAAGATGTAATAAGTTTTATATTTTCTTAACCTTGCTGCCCAGCCAGACATAACTGATAAAAGGCGGCTAGGTCATCGGCTTTTCATGCTACGTGTATTTTTTCTACCCTTTTTCAGCTAAAAAAGTGTCAGTAAATCTTGTAGCCAATTAATTCCACCGATATGCTTGATTGATTTTCTGTAAATGAGTGACTGTCAGGTTCGGAATGATCAATACAAAAAAAAACATAAGGCACGTAAATAATAAAATTCTTAACGGGAAATTCACATGAACGCAGAAGTAAGGAAAACGCTATCACAAGAATGGAGAATGAAAGACATTGATCACTTCTGTGCCGTTACCTTCATATAATTGAAAGGACGGCTTTATGCATGTAACCTGGAATCTATTTACATACAGATGAATGTGTTTTCCTTTGGGTTGGCTCAAACCCAATCAATATTAGCTAAGAAGTCAATGTGAAAGCTCGATAATTTAGTCCATCTCGTGTTCATCATTCTCGGATCCTTGGGTTGACGCGCAGTGTCTTCTCATTTTGTATGTGTTTAGAGAATATCGCATCAGGTAGGCTTGTATGCTTAGATTTTCTGTCCTAAATAAATAAATAGCTTTTTTACTACAGTCAACAGTTTCAGATCTTGTGTAGCAGTTTTGACAAACCTTTGTCTCTGGATAGATATCAATAAAAAAAAAAATATCCTCTAACCTAACTAAGGATTATTTAAAAAAAAATTTTTTTTGCGTCCAGTGTACAGTTTGGTTACAATCCACATGTTTTTGCTTTTTTTTACGACTTTCAGGTAAAAGAAGAAGTTTTTATTAATCAGATCATAGCATACTCATACCCTAGAGGTTGAATTACTTTTACGAAGTCAAATGTACAATTCTTTATGAGAACAAGAGCACAACCTAGTTTCAAAATAAAATTGAAAAAACAAATTACTTCCCTCTTATTTAAAAAAGTATTGTGTCCCCATATTTTTTTCTGCCAGTAGGGAAAACACCCCAGTTTTATTCCCGTATGGGATTTTCTTCCTTCCTTTTTTGACAAAGTTTCAAATCTGTGACACGAACAATTTACTGTAATTTTTTTTACCGACTTGGCCAAGGATAAACAGCAGATCTTATCATGACTGATTAACATTAAATTAAATTTTATCTCACTAAAGAGAACCATGCAGTTTTCTGAGGGGGTGTTCTATCTTTCTGAAAAAAATACAACCTTACGACACGATCATGATAGGTGGCTGAGATTTCTAAAGTCGGCATGGTAATTGCGAGGGTTGTTCGAAAACTGATTTGAAAATCGTTATTAACTTACTCAATTTCTGTATGTCATTCACACTTACAGCAAACTTCCTCGAAATTTCTACTTTTCAACGTAGTTGCTTTGTCGATCGATGAATTTTAGACAATGGTGTGCATGTAAATGTATGCCCTGCATTAGGCATTCAGTCCACTTCAAACCAACAAGAAGAACTACTTTTCAATCTTAAAACACGATAGTATTTTTCACAAGGGACGAGGACGGACGATTCCAAGTCTTGTATGGAATCCCGCTTCTTCCCCAGGGCGAATGCGCGTGCTTTTTAGAAACTACACCAAACCCTGCTTTTTGTTTATAGCGTTTTCATCATGTGGTAATAATTTCCTTATGAAGTTGGGTTGGGTTTTTCTATTTCCTTGGAGAAATCGAATGACTGCTCTGATCCCTATCATTGGTCAATTTTCAGTGAAGTTAGTCATCCTTTATTTGTTGTGTACCAACATGGGGCATTCAGTGACTGTACTGAGACTCGGTTCGGAAACTGTGCGTTAAGATTTTGTATTCCATTTACAGGTTGTCAAAAATAAGGCTGATTGGTTGAAAGTTTGATAGAAGTTTTCACATTAGTTTCCCCTAAAGAGTATACGAACGGGTGTGAAGGAAAAAAGGGTAGGAATGTCTAAAAATTTACAAGGTAGTATTGTATAAGAAATTACAAGGATTCTTTTAAACACTTTTTGCGCTTACGTTAGATAGTAACAGACATTTCTTACCAACCTAATATCCACGTTGCCTTCACTTATAGATGGAAAAGTACTGTCAGTAAAAAGGCAAAAAACAGGGTACCTTTGATGGCTCTGGTATGTAAAAGGATATTTTTTAAGGAAACATGATAAAATGTGCGTATTTGTCATCAGATCTCCTTTTAAAAAGCGGATTTAAGTTATTTAAGTCAGCTCGTCTAGTATACAAAGATACAGAGATATATTCAAACCTTTGACGCACGTCATATTTCTTACAAATCCCCTGGGATATCTAGAAACCGAAATACATCAGCTTGATAAACGAAATAAGTAGATGTGAGATTTAAACTGGACTGCCATAAAGCCCCTGCAGTCAAAAAAATGTCTGAACTGGCCGTAAATGCTCTCAAAACGAGCCCCTATAAACATTCCTGGTACGAGTTTTAGCGTCGCAATCGCGAGGGGAAGGAAATAGTCGTTCGGCAAAAGTTGAAGGTTGTTAGGATGCTGTAACTTCACCACAGTGTGAATTCAAATCTGTTGAAGTATGTATCAAGAAAAGAGAAAAAATTCGAAAAGGAAAAACATACTTGCTGCTAAAGAACTTTGGAATAAAGCAAAAAACTCGTGCTGTTTTTACTTTCGACTCTTGTGCGCTCAGAATGCGGCTTAAAGTTAAACAAATCTTAAATTTGAGTTGTTTTTTTTTTTTACAGTATACTGTCTATGTTTGATGCCGATTTTCTTCAGCTAAAAGCGCGAGTGAATAAAAAAACAATAAAGCAAGCACAATCTTTGTTTGGTGTTGTAGAAAATATCACGGAGACGACGATCATGGCGAGTGCTCAAGCGATTGCCCCGGAGCGTAATCAATGTTATTTCTTGCCGTTGCGGCTGCTGATGCCATTGCTTGTGCGGTCACTGCCACTACTTATACGTTCTTCTTCTTATTCTTCTAATTCCACCAGCACCACCAATACTACTACTACAACTACTACTA
>BMAT01005055.1:150408-163010 GCA_019649035.1 Elysia marginata
GAGAGAGAGAGAGAGAGAGAGAGAGAGAGAGAATGCGTGTGTGGGTGTCTGCGAGAGAGATGACATTTCTTTTCTTAAATAGATGTACTGATGTTCTATAATAGTGTACTTTATTTTCATGATTTTAGAATCTGTCAGCCAAACGGTTGGTGGCTAAAAATAGCGCATTACATGTATTGAAAAAGATAGATAGACCTACTTCGTCTTAGTTTATTCCCACATTCTAAAAATTTCGCGCGTAAGGTGAACATGCACAAAAAGATGAGTGCATCATGAGATAATAATGATTTGCTTTGTTTAGTTGAAGTATTTTCAACGAAAGTCAAGGAGAACCGAAACCTGGAGAATTGAGTTTGTACAAAAAGTTCCAAAGAAGACAAACATATGAGGCGATATGATTACAATGATTAATTATTAAGATTGTCCATCGCTATGCCGCAGGTTTCAAGAGTTCTGAGGAGTATTATAACATAGAGGGATCGGTGGGCAGTCGCGTAGCGCAGCAGCTGCAGAAAGGAGACAAGATCAGAATAGGCATCAACGGTGTCGTCCAGTCTAATGATTTCCGGGTTAGTGATTACCTAAATTGCCAAGTTTTTTTTTCCTTTTAAACCCTGATGTTGGTAAAAACAAAATAATGCTAGTAAAGGGAAAAGCTCTCGACATCATAATTGAGACATTAAAGGCAAAAAGAGTTGGTTTGACGACAGTGGTAATTTTTTGAAAAATTAATAAAAACTGTTTCATATTTGTGCAATCTAACCAAGGCATGGATTTTTTTCATAAATTTTTTTTACCCATGCCATCTCTACAAACCCACAGATTTTCAAGACCGTAACTTAAAAATAGTTGCCTTCTTGCATAATAAGTCTTAAATACGATATTTTTCCATTTGAACCAATGTTTATTCTTGTGCATGAATTAATTAAACACATAGCATACCGGGTATTCCTTTTCCCAACAACATTATATTTCATCTCAATGAGCAGATCAAGAAATGGAGTAAAGACAGCAGCGTATCGTCAACACCTCAGCATGAGCAAGATAAGCGGCAGCCTTCAGTTGATGGAGTTGGCAGCATAGAGGAAGAAGGGCTGACTGCTGAAATTGTACAGAAAGAAACCGGAGAAAAGAAAGAAGGAGGAGTGACACAGTCCCAGGCAGATCCTGCTGAGGATGATGCACAAAATGATGTAGATGAAGACTTTAAGGAGCTTGTGTGAGTTCTACAGCAAGAGTCTGTGTGGTCGTGCATGCAGGAAACATATCTCAATGATATATACGTTTTGTAATTTTGCAATCAAATCTCTTCAACTTTTGTATTACAGACCTACTTGTGATGAAGGGCTTCTAGTCAGTGCAAGTTGTGCATCTCTTAAATGCTGGCTTTGTCATAGATTTGAGTAACTTTATTTCGTTGATTGTGTTTCTCAAATGTTGACTCAAAGATTTACCCAGAAGCTCATAAAGGCCTGTAATGATTCCAAAGCTCTGCTTATACCATTTTATATAAAAATGCTGGTTATTGTAAAGTATAATCTAACCAAAAAGAGTTGTCAGAATTCACACTTAATAGAGAGTGCCACAACTCAAGGGTTTTCCCGTCCATACAGGATTGGCGACTTAGATGACTTACTCGAAGATTTAACAGCTGAAACAACAAAACCAACGCCATCTCCTGTGACGGAAGTGGGACACACAATGCATCAGCAAACAAACGGAAGTCCTGAAAAGTCACCGCCTCCCCCAGTTATTGTGCCGCTGAGCTGGGATGACCAGTGCACCAAACCTGACGTGAAAGTCATCCAGCCTACCATCTCCCCCCCTGAATCGTTCAGACCAGTGAGTGGATGGAAACATTGATTTGATCCTTTAATTAACTGAGAGCAGAGATAATGGGTTATTTCATTAAGATCTTTCTTTTGGGATATTTACTCACATATACCCAAGCATGGCGCAAAATGTCTTCTAATGAGTCTCAGGTTCCAGTTTGAGCCTATGAGAAAGGTAGCTAATATTTTTCACATTACATGTTTAACACTAAAAAATTCATGCCACTGGATGCTTAGAGATAGGAAAGCAAATTAAAGTCATTAATTTTCCACTAGATCAACATTTCTTTAGAATATTGCTAGAGGAAATATCTTATCTGCTGTATATCTGTCATTTGGTCACCCCCCCCCCCTCATTTTTTAAAATCTTAAATTGCTGTACACTATTCTTTGCAGCATCATTTTTATATATCTAGCTTCCTGAATTTTTAATACATATCATATCTTGAAGGTGTAGTTTGCAATAAAACTTTCTTTGTAATCTTCAGGTGATGTCCGAGACATTCCCAGTAAGGTTTGAGAAATTGATCAGTGAAGGTGCCCCACCTCGTCTTGCTCAAGGTCGTAAGGATGGCTACAAGATCAAGCAGCGTCCTCTTAGCGTGAGTATTGGTAGAGACCAATACATGTACCTGTAGATGTCTTCCAAGATTGTAGGAAATCCAAAATTTGATCTGATCAAGTCTGCCTTTCGATTTTAAATTTTTGATCGACCATGAGAATATTTTTAAAGATAAGAAATAGAAAAGAATTGTACAGTACAGTACTTTACAAGTGTACTGTAGAAGAACTATGTGTTTTCAGTTAGTTATAATTACCAAACGGCTAATTATGCTTCACTTGTAGGTTATGTGTCAGGATTTATTCAGTTTGACATGTCTCCGGTTTTCTAGGAAATTCTCAAAAAAAAAGTTAAGACCACAATATATCCTTATCCATTTAAAATAATGTATAATATGTTTCAATGTTTCATTATGTTACAGAATACAGAATTCTTTATTAATCCCACATGGGGAAATTAAAAATTACAGGCTCCGTTCAAAAAAGAAAAACATCATGATTTTAAAAAGGAAAGGAAGTAAAGAATCACTGTTATATTTATATATATATATATAGCTAAAAATCTGAGGCATAAGAATATACATGTATATATATGTTCACTAATTATTAAATCAAGGAACACAGGCAGACAACCATGTCATTCATAACTGTGGCTGTAATGAAGATTCATATTTCGGATACAGCAGTCCTTATTATATGCCAATGGAGCAAAAGTTCTTAAAAAATGAACTGAAATAATCGCAGCATCCTCTTCTTTTATGTAAATTTTCAGAAAGGAAATGTATAGGTAAATCATATTAAAAGTATGGAGAGCTCTCGTAGCTCAAAATGGCAAGAAACTGTTTATAACCTAGTCATACTTTGAATTAAAACTTATTTAGTTCTTGTTTTTTGTAAAATATACAAGAGACAAAAATGTTTTAATTCATTTTTGCAAGGAAATATACCTGAGAGAGAGAGAGAGAGAGAGAGAGAGAGAGAGAGAGAGAGATTTAAAAAGTTTTAACTTATTGCCTTGGAATACACTGAGGTGTGAGTCTCCAATGTTAGCTAATGTTCATGTTTTCTTTTCAGAAAACTTCCAATAAACAAGGGACTTCATCTAAGGTTAAGGTTGTATACATCGATCCTCTCTCAGCTGAAGATGAGAATAAGGTTAATACAATGTCAGTGGAGGAGATAGTAAGTTACAAGGTAGAGAGTCGAGAAAGAGATGGGAGCAGAGGCTTCTCCAATCGTGGTTACAGCCGAGAAAGTACAAACAGCGTAAACAACCCAAGCACCAACAACATCATTACCATCAACGAAAATATGGGTCCACCAGTGATGTCCAACCAGCAGAGATCGGGTTTGAGTGCAAAAAATGGCGTTGCCAGTAGCGGAGGAGGTGGTGCCAAGAGAGGAGGCAATAGCAGACCAGGCTCCCACCATAGCCTAGCATCAGATCATGCTCGAGTGTCAAGCCCGAAATTTAAGACGCTGCCTGTCCACCCAGCTGTTTTGCAGCAGAACCAAACGGATCTGTCTGATCTTAGCATAATGAACAAGACAGGGCGAGCTGAAAATTGCGAACCGACAGCTCAAGGTAGATCTTCACGGTCTGGCACACCAACTGTTCGCACTTCTCCCTCTAAACATGGGAACCAGCGGGTTAACAGTGGTCACGGAGGGCCGAGCATCAGGGCCATGGGCTCAACCCAGCAACAAACAACTGCCAGTGGTGAGGCAGAATACATTAAAATTACGTCCCAGCTCAAGATGGGAGGAATACCATTCTCGCCTTCAAATTCGTACCCAGTTGCAGCCCAGTACAATCATCATAAACAGAATCAACCATATGAGTTCTCTCCAGGAAGCAACACGCCCCGTGATCTCGACTACCAGGAAGCTGTCCCGGGAGACTACTATCAAATCAGAGATGATCCATCCAACCATGGATCACACCCTGACCACCAACACGCCCATGCTGCACCTACCGCCAATCCAGCACAGAAAAGTAACGAACACTTTGCTGCCCACGCGAGAGTCGGTAGTGCTTCAGAAGATAAAAGAAAGACAGATGCTGTGGATACAAGAGCGTCCAGCCCACTATCAGAGTCCCCACCCGCCACGACAGTGGCTATTAGTATCCCAACAGCAGACGAGTTGTCTGACAGAGAGGAGTCACCGTCTCACTCGCCTGCCAGGGGTGCCAGGATCAGCCCAGATTCTGCAGCCTTGACCTCAAAAGAGAAGCGGGAGCGAGACTTCCGGAATGAGCAGATAGACCAGATCACCGACCTCATAGGTGGCAATATTGTTAATGACGTTTGAGATACAGATTTTGAAAAAAAGCTTGTGACAAAGATAAAGAATGTTGTCAGACAGTTTAAATACAAGAGCATCCTTTTTAAAAAAAGCTACTGGTGATAATGTTCTAAACTTTATACTTTCAACTGTGCGAATTGTGAAAGACATGCATATTTGATAGCAAAGGATAACATATAATTTTACTTAAGTGAAAAATAATTTTTGTTATATCTAGTTGCTAATTTAATTTGATGTTATTTATTGTTCATGGCACTCTGAACCACATTTTTGTAACTTAAGCTTTTTATTTTGTGTGCCCACAATATGATTAAGGCTGTGTCCATCCCAGCAGTGGGGAATAAAACAGCACAGTATGAGCATACTGGCAGCTATGATCAGACAGTGTTTTTTTTTTTCACATTATCACATTACTCTAATCTTTCCATTGCTAGACTGGATATGGAGCGGGCACAGTATGTTTGCAGCCTAAGTTAATGAGAAACCCTTTTATGATAGGTTCTTGTGATTTCTAAAGAATACTTAGCCGTTGCCCCTGATGTCTTCTGTGATCTGTGTTTCATACTTTACTTGATCTTAACACACTGCTTCATTCTATGCCCATATGCAAACTGATCTGGCCTATAATGCAACTTCTGTCAACTTTTTCTGGCTTTCAGTTCTTATGCAGTTTTTACACATCCTCTTTATTCTCAGAAATTGAAAATTTATTTTTGACATAGGTATAAGATTATCTACATTCTTCCTTGATTCCACTGCGACCAACTTCTTATTCCTTTTGTGAATCCTCTATTACACCATGACTTGTAATCTGTTGAAAATTTAGAATTCTTTTGTTTCATGTAGCGTATTCAAATTAGAATACAGCCATATCCACTTATATTTTATCACTATAAATAAAATCAATAGGCACTTTATCATAAATGTGATTAAGCTTTCTTAATGCATAATCATAAAGAAATTGAAACATAGCTATTGAACAAATCACACCTTTATATTTAAGCTGAAATGATTTATTGGATGCCTTGCTGTATGTTGAGCAGTAGGTTTTTTAATAGTTGCTTAGATCTATTATTTGAAAGATAAAAGGATAGATACAGATGCATACTAATTTTAACAACAAACATTTTTTAGAGTGCCACGCATGATTTTTGTTATTTTCTTTGTTTATAGTGTATAAATTACATAAAAATAAAATAAATAGTATTAAAAAAATCTAAAAGATAAATCTGTGATACATGTCATTATCAAATTGTTGTGTAATATTTTCATTCTGCTTGTATATTAAAGCTAATTTTGTGCTTGAAAGTTGAAATATAAACTTATTGCATAAATGACAGTATTTTTAATATTAAGTTATACTCTTATTGTAGAGGCTATGTCTTGTCTGATTTTGATATTGAGAAATATAAATGCTGGAAGATGACACCATAGCAAATCCTAATTTTTAAAAAATATTTATGACCTTTGTTTTCGGGTTTCCATCACCCCTCCTCAATATTTTATTAAAAAGACAGCAAAAGGACATGAAACAAAAAAGAATCAGCAATATGATTAACTTTCAAAATTCAGAGAAATTTCTGTATTATGTTTTAACAGTTGCCATACTCCTGCTTATTAAGATATTTGGATTTGGATGACAGATACTTTTTTTTGTTCCTTGGTCTTTTGTTTAGAAAAACCACAGTGTCGTAGGTGAGCTTTGTTAAATAATATTTTGTTGTGGTTTTATTTTTTACATTAAATATTTATTAATGGCAGTTACTGGTTTGATACGATTAGAAAAAGACATTGATTTGTGTTGACTTGAGTACCATGTTCAACTGAAATGTATTAAACTTTAAGATACAAGAAAGCGAAATACAATTATTTATCTTCGTCTTCATTCTTTGTATTAATCATAAATACATGTATGTCAAACTAGTTTTTAGTTTGTTTTGTTTTTCACTGAAAAGGAACAGAGAAAAAATGTTCCCTTTTATGAAATGTTAATGACTTCTAGTCTTCATAAATGTTTGTGTATATTGTCTTACCCTTATTTATGCCAACAACATTATCAGTAACAATCAGAGGAAAATGGAGTTGTACAAAAAAACTTAGTACCTTGTATTAGCACCCAACTGGAAAATCTGTAACTGCAATTAAGATGCAAGGATGCATTTTTACATGTTCTATCCTCCATACTGTGCCAGAGTTTATGAGTATTGTTATGAGAACTTTAATGTTCAATTTAGAGGATTATTATTTATGCATGTAAAATTCTAAGAAGTTTCAGATATCAACCCTGCTTTCAAGTTTCATGAATCAGATGACGAGAGTGAGGCCAGTTCTCTCAAAGCACATCATAAGTATCGATTATGGATATATTGTGTTCATGTCACAGATATTTATAACTAGTGAAAAAATGGGGCACTTAGTTAAATATTGCTGTGTGGCTTTACACACTTGAGGGCAAATGCGGCACCCCTCTTAATAGGGGTATAGGGGTTATAGGGGTCCCATGGCCGATTTTCAGATTTGTTGAAATTATGAAAGGTTATCCTTTTCCCAACACAACGGCACAGGTTTTTTTGTTCCTAAGACACCTATAAGTAATTTTTTTTCAGAATTTTGAAAACAAGGACTACACCAAAACGCTATCAAATTACGTTATTTCAATAGAAAAAACAAGCCGTTAGCTTAGATAAATTCATTCCACAGTAGGCAAATTTATTCAATTTAAATGATTGCTGCACAAAATTACTTTGCCACCTTTTAAGCAAAGTTACACTTGTAATACTATAATTTATGTAAACCCAGCTGAATATACAAAAATCTCATTCAGAATAATTAAACGTGTTTTGAAGTTCTTTAAACTGAATGAAACCTGTTTACTGAAAATCTCTGTTGATAGGGCTTTTTAAACAAAACAGGCCTACATTTATCTTTCTTCACATGTTGTGGTTTGTTTTCTCGTCTTTAATGCTCAGTCAAAATAAAAAAAATCTGGTCTCTCTAGTAGGGTTTTCTCATGTCAGGTTATTTTTATCAACACTGGTGAAATATGAGATTCTGACTAACTGCAAAAGAGCACTTTGTTGTTATATTACAATGCAATATTGATTGAAATGACTTTGCATGACGTTTTTGCACTAATTCAAAACAACTATCGTTAAAACAAGTTTTGCAAAGGAAATCGCAAAGACCGAGACTGTAGTTTCTGGAAATGAACAATTTATACACGAGAATTTGTTGTAAAACAAAGAATAAAAACCTGATAACAGCTGCTTACTGTTCTACACATGTTTTCGTATCGGTTGTGCAATTCAAAGTAGGTATCCATAAACAATGCGAGGGGATGGATGCCAAAAACTTTTATGTCTATTGCTGAAAATGAAAAATTTTGTAAACGAAGTCTTACTCAAGATGCACTTTTGCTGTCCAATTTATAATAAAAGTTTGAAACAAATTGAAAAATATTCATTTTTAGCCAACAAAAAAATTGTCCAATGTACCAGCCCCAGTTGCTTTGAATCAGTAGAGATTCATGAAAGATTTTCTCTCTCTGCTTTTGGAGTTATTTGCATGTGTTTCTTTTCCTTCACTATTGTATTTCATCGCAGCTACTAGAATAAACATGTAGCTGCTACAGGCCATAACAATTTTTTTTAAACTACCATACTCACTCTTTCACACAAACAAGAAAAAAAAAACACAATACAGTAAAACAGAAACAAATGAACATTCTTTGCAAAACCAATTTAATATGAGTTCATCAAGTCAAGATTAGTCCAAGAAAAAAAATTATCTCATTTTTGTAAAAACCATTATTAATGTAAGATTCTTAGAAAATAAAAGATGACTGGGTTATCTCATTGTTGATAAGAACACAGGGTCAAAGTAATATTGGACTGCAAAATTTTAGATTGACACTCTGCTAACTCTAAATCTGAGACTATTATCAATTATCAGAACCTAGAAAAAACACATGCAGCTGACAAAGTTTCATAAATATTGCAATTTTTAAATTGGACATAAGCCCAGATAAAGGTATACTTGTTACACAGGTGAGTAAAATTATTTTTAGTTCCAGGTTTAAATCTAAAACATTGACCTAGTCTTCTTGTTCCCGTCCGTCGTAACTTCAGTGTTATAGACAATCCTATCAAAGCTTTTGACACTAATTAAAGATTTTAGTTCACAATCCCTACGTTTAATATTGTTGCTTCAAAAACAAACTTACCCCCTCCCTTTTTTTTTCTTCGAAGATACCTTAAATCAAAATTATTTTCATGAACTAGGCCAAGTTTATCACTCGCTACACTAACTGTCAGTAACTAGTCAATGACAATGTCTAGAAAAAAAAAACCCAGTTGTTTCAGAATGAACTACAAAATGTGCAACACTTTCAAAACGTAGATACAGAGTAATTACTTATAAACCTGTAAGTTGAGATTTACAAAAACACATTAAATTCGATGTCAACTTATGAAACTAGGAGTTTCAATAAATCAGCTATGCAAATATGTATCTTATGTCTTTCCTAAAACTGATGCCCAGTTAAACAAATTTAATGAGAAAAAAATTGCAGAAAGAGTCAATGTCATTAAAAACCAACTAGGATGAAAATCCACAACATTTTTTCCTTTATTTTGACATTTTATGTAGGATTCATATTGTATTAATTTTCTCAAAGTAAAAAAAAAAATTATTAAAATTTAACCCTAAAAGCCTCACCTGCTGGTCATATTGGCCCTATAAAAGAGAAGTTCATTTTTTAGAACCAGAACTAAGGGAAATTATCACCCGAAGAAATAATATGTAACGCTTAATGGGTTAACGTGGAAAAAAAGTTGTACAAAAAGCCAGCTGCCCTCTTTTTTCAAATAGTACAGCACAGCACTATCACCTCTCTTTGCTTGACCACCACTGCCATTCACCTCCCTGCCCCTTGACCCGCTGTCTCCTGTCAGGATTCTTCTCCATCATCATCATCTTCATCATCAGGAACGTCATCTTGCTTCGCCATTTTCTCTAGTTTTGCTATAAGCTCTGTATGATGTCAAAATAAGAGAGAAATCAAAGATTCCAAAAACCCTATATTAAACACATAGTTTGCTAAGTGTAATAGATATATAGAAAGAGGTTAAAAATGCCAAATTTATGTTGATAAGTAGGACAATTCATCATTCCTGTGTCAGGCACAAAAATCTGATAATTTTGTTGTTTAATAAAAAAGAAATCAGTTTCTTCAATTTCCTCATTTTATATAGATTTAAAATAAGGGCCTCAATTAGTCGCTGCATGTCCAAAATCTCATGAGAAGCTGCAAAGGCATATCCTTTATGAAAGCATAAGGCACTGAAACTAGCTTGCCTCGCCTGAACATACCCTCAGTCACGCCAAAGTAGCCCATCACAGACAATGAGAGTCAACAAAAGAGCCAAAGCAGTAATTGGTGACGACTTAGAGTAATAGGTAGAGCTTAGAATTAAATGCTGAGAGGGGTATAGAGGTGGGATTAAGATAGAGAGTAGTAAACAAGACAAAATTGGACGGAGAGCCCTTTTTGCGTTTTTTACTCGCAAAATAGCGAGCATTATACCAGTTATTTAAAAACGTTTAGCCAGATAAACTTTTGGAAAATGAAACTGCTTCAAGCTCAAAACTCATAATATCAAGGCTTAGGCCTGAGCAGGATTTCCCTGGAGGCTGAAGTCTCCCTTAAAAATATGTTGATGTTTTAAACCTACCCTTTTGTATTAAATACAGACCACAATTAGACTGACAAACAGAATCTGTTAAAGTGTAATTAAAAAATATTAGTTCAAACCCAATTCCTCAAAACATCTTGAAATCACGAATTTTCTAAAACTTTAGTAAAACTCATTCATTTTCACCTGCCTATTTAATTTTTGGTTTTCATAGTTCTTTTGCAGACTAGAGGGTTGTAATTGCACTGATATGTGTTATTTTTTTCCTGATTTTTGTGTAAGACCAAAAGATTAACAAAACACTGTTTAGGTTGACACTTTTTTTTAAAGTCCTTTATGTTAAAAGCAGTACTAATAACTTTTTTTCATATTTATCTCATAAAAAAATTTGACCTTTTTATTCCCCCAAAAATCTGCAAAAGAATTTAAAAACAAAACAAAACAAAACAAAAACTAAAATAAAACAAACTGCAATGGTTTAAAACATCCATTTGCTGCAAAATCATACAAAGCAGGATCTTCCTCAGAACCATAATTGTTTGAACAACGTAGGTCAGATAAAAACTACTTCCTGAAAGTAATTCTCAAATTGATAGAGTGTAGAAATATTACTCCACCATATTGCATTGTACTTAAAAGTTTTTGTGCTTTTGTTTACAATACTTAAATACTAAATCAAACTTTAGGAATACCAAAATACTAATGTAAGAGAAGGTCCTCAGAATTCTTCCTTTTTTTCAAATTTATTAAACACTGTAATATTTCAAGTTATAAGTTAAATGAATTGTTCTTACTTTAAGTTTGAACCCAAATATACAGGCCAACCAAGTAGTATTGACTTTTATAAACTACAAAAATGTTCGCCTTTTCCTTTTATGAAACGGTTACAGATAAAATCATTATATTCTACTGAAGAAAAAAAAACGGAAGAGGTAAAGTGGAAATGTATTTGGAGTCTACATGGTGTTTATTTCAAACACTTTTCTCACCCTTTGCAGGATTGAATATTCCACCTGTTGGTTCTCCACAAACGAAACAGCGTTTGGACTTTCTGTAGTGATTCAGGGCACACTTCTCACAAAAGTAATGTTTACACCTGATTTAAAAAGCAACAACAACAACAACAAAAAAACAACACATGAAATTTAAAGTGAAAAGAAACAGTAAGGTATTTATAATTATACAGATTATCATCTAGCCATAAAGAGACACATTGAAAAATGCTGATCTGCATTACTTAATACATAACGTAGACATTTGAAGGCTCTGCTTTTGTCAAAATTTTTTCACATAGAAATTGATGGCTCTTAATGGGTGAAAAATGAAAATGTCCTAATTTGTTCTATTAAGTTTCATTACTAACAGGTATAATCAAGAAAAATTCTTCCTCTTCCTCAGAAGTGCTCTTGTTTTGAGATGTGTGGATGATATTGATAAAAAAATGATTTGCAATTTTAACAATTCAAACTCACTTTGTCACCACTGGGTCTTTGAAGGAATTTCTACAAATAAAACATTTGAAGGGGATATCATCTTCATCACTGCTGATTTCATAGTTTTCTTCATCTGAGAACAGAAGAGACTTATAAGTTGCTATCAGACCGTAAAATGTTTTTTAAAAAATGGTAATATTTCTCTGACTCAAAGCATTACATGTCATTTTCTTCCAGACACTTTAACTTAAGAATTTTCTGTCTTATCTATGTGCAAATGGTTATCAGCTAAAGCGGGAAATTTATTGCCCTCCTTGAAAATTAAAGAAGAATCCAACTGCAATATTTTCTTATCTTTTATATATACACAATGACGTTATACATATTCGCAAATGTTTTTTCATTGAAAGACATCACCAACCTTTCTGTCCATAAATACCAAGCTCCATCTCTCTCTCTAACTGCCATCCATGCTTATAATCTGTTCGGTCATGAAGAAACTTGCAGGAATCTGATTCAAGAAAAGAGAGTATACACTTGATTTTGCTGCAGCCATTATGAGGCTAAAACATTGATGGAACAACCCTCTTTGAAATGTAAAGCATTATCTCAAAATGAGTCTAGTTGCAGAATTTTTATTCATAATGATATATATTCTGTTTGAAAGCACCAAGAGATTATAATTGCAATACGAAATCAGTGAGACCTATTATTAAAAAAATAAAGAAAAACATGAGGCATTCCCAAAAGTTGGTCCATGAAACATGGACATTGAG
>BMAT01005055.1:209043-221543 GCA_019649035.1 Elysia marginata
TATACCTTCCCCTCCTCTCTTTCTGTCGTGCGCGCTCTCGGGCCATTATTTAAGTCTATCTTCTTTTTGTTTGCCTCTCACTCTTCACCATCTTTTCTCCGTCTCTAAAGCCAAGTTTAACTTACTTTCTCGTTCTTAATTTTTTTTTCCGAAGACACGAAACCCAGCCTGTTAGAATGTCCTAACTAAGCTCAGGAATATCCCTACAACACCCAACAAAAATTTATTTCTATCTCATTCCTTCTCTCTCTCCATCTCTATCTTTATGTAAACCTAAAAACCGATCTATAATTGTCTATCTATCGCTCTCTTTCACTTCCTGACAACGCCTTTCCTGTTTGTCACTCCACACCCCCTCTCTCTTCTCCGTATTTTTACATGAGTATCTTTATAATAAATTTTTAAAAATCCTTGCATGATTTTTGCTATGTTTCAGAGTTGTTTCGGCTTGGTGTGCTTTTAACATCTTGTGGACTTGGACTATGGTTGCCGACCATCATCTGCCTCCTGGCTGCTCGTGCCAAGTTTTATCCACGGCAGGCAGTGCGTCTCGCCTTTTGTTTTCTAATGGTCGCAGGTAAGGAACTGGGAAGCGAGCAAGCGCAATGCCGCAAAGAAAACAATTATTTTCATTAAGGGAGAATGATGAAGGGGATCGAAAGGCGATACGTAGCTTATCATTCAAAACAACAGTATCAATGATCAACGATAGAGAAAACTGGAATTTGGAACAACCAATATGAAAAGAAATTAAGGCTTAGCTTGATTACCAATTACTGAAAAAGATCATTGAAGACGATAAAGAAATAGCGAGAAATGGCATTTTATTGAACAACTGAGCCGCTTAGTAAATGGAATTGACTGCCAATGAGAGGGAACCTCTTTTTTATAAAGTTAGACTATAAAAAAATATGCCACCAAGTCTGATAAATTATTATGATGAAAAGAAGAAGAAGAAGATGATGATGATGATAATGAAAGAGAAGAAGTAGTAGTAGTAGTAGAAGTAGTAGTAGTAGTAGTAGTAGTAGCAGTAGCAGTAGTTGTAGTTGTAGTTTAGTTGTAGTTGCAGTGGTTGTTGTAGTTATATCGCTGGAGGTACATGATGTAGTTGAAAGGTTCAGTAGCATTATCTGCAGGAGAAATTTTTTTTTTATGACATCTAGACATTTTAAGAAATAATAAATGAACCTTAGCTAAGCCAGTGAAATTTAATTATTTGTGTTCATTTGTAAAGAAAATGTAATTTTGTTTGAACATATTTCTTCACTCTCGTTGACCTTTCTACAGGAGGGATAGGTGTGACCGGCTGCAGAATCATGTTTCAGACTGCGGAGGAAAATTTCATCATTGCGGAAGTGCCCGGTATATCGGGATATTTGGTGCTCTATGGTTTCTCTCTTACTTTCGCTGGCTCTGTGTTGTGCTCCCTACGTCTGATATTTCAAGCTGTAGATCGAGTTCTCAACATTGCAGGCAAATTATTGGGTTTTGTTGCTGCTCTTCTGTTTGTGCCTCTTCAAGCCGCCTTACACCGACCGGTTTTGGCTGTTTTGCAACGGTTGCTTCTGATTTGGAATCGGGTGAAACCAGTAGGAGCGAAGATCTGTGTTAGAGTGACGTCTGTTGTAAAAAGATATTCTATCAAAATAGCAGTGAAATTAAAGCTTGCATTCCTATATGCACGGAATAAGCTGACGCCTATTGCATCTCCTGTGATACGATTATTACGCTCGAGATTTTTCCCTATATTCGCCTTTGTTGTGTTATTTTTAACTGCTGTTATAACCTTTTTTCAAACTAAACTAGCCGCCGTATCTACTTTCACTTTGACTAAACTTGCCGCTGTGTTGATTGTGTGCAGTCCAAGACTGTACGCCATGATAGAATCAGTTCGGCCCTTGCTTACTGACAGAGCTGCCTTGTTGAAGGTTTCGCGCCAGTTCGGACTTCGCCAACGAGACGCAATAGTGTTGTATTCAGTAAGACTGGTAAAACCATCCTTTGAATGGACGCTGAAGTACATAAGAACCAAGACTTCAAGATGTCGTCGTATTAAAGTATCCAAAACGAGGCCTCTCAATGGTGTTGTCGTCCATTAGTTTTTGCTTTTAAAAATGTGGGGTGGCTATTTTTTTCGGATCAAAGGACTATTTAATTTTCTAGTGTTTCAGTAGTCAACAGATCTGATCAACATTTTTATCCAGAAAATCTGAGTATATTTGTCAACATAAACCTGGCACATTGTTTGTTTGTTTGTATTTATGAAATTTTAAAAATAGTCGTGTATTGATTTTGATATGGACCAATCTTAGGTTAGCCTTTATAACTTTTTTTAGAAGTTCTTTTGAAAATACTGTATGTTTTCATCTCTTTGAAAAAGACTGCGTTAAATTTGGCCCAGCGTTTAGCTATAAAATCTGGATTTGGCGAAATTCGATTTGCAAATTTGGGTTTTGATACACGAGCCGACCATTATTTTTTCAAGTCCGTTTCTTGAACATAGTGCTCCTAAGCTATGCAACTATGGGAATTGAAGATGGAAGTTTGGTTGATTCGAACTTAAACAAAAGCCATCTACCAGCATTGTGACAAGTATTGTCCGAAGGCTTGGTGTCTGTGCAACTGTTTTTATTATTGAAATCCAGTGCCCTAGAAGCGAACAAGTTTTGAATGTTACCCTTCTTGCCACACTCCAATACAGCCTTACAACAGCATTATAACATAACTAAATTACATTACTTTTCCCCAAAAAATTATCTTTCCAAAACCATTATTTTTGCCATACTCTTCGTATCATTCCAATCCATTGTTTTACTTCAAACAGAAAAGTTGAAAGCAATGAAAAAGTATTTTGTGAGATAATTTTCCTTTAATTGATGATGATATAAGTATGGATTTAAGCTGTTATCATCGGTATTTGATTGGGTCGCCCATTCCTTCCATAATAATATTTCGTACAACTTTATTAACCCAAACAACCTGTAAATACCTAGCATGTGTTTTCGAGTAAGAGGACTGTTGACTGGGTGGCAAAACATGTCACGATGAATATCTTGGAATAGGAATTTTGTTTGAAATACACAAGTGAAATTGACATCTCGCTGATCGATAATTTCAATTACCATAATGGTGCTTTCACACTGTGACCATTATTACCATGGTGTGATTGTAGTACACTGTATTATTGTAACTTTATCCTGAACACAGCGTGTTGCGCTTCAGTGTAAACATCGTTTGTAGGCGGCTAAAATTTCTTGTTCTTGAACATGTAAAGTAAACAGAATGGAAAGCAATATATGACTCTTTGGATCTGATAATGAAATTGGATGATTCCATCACAAGTTTAACTCCAGGTTATATCAAGCGGTCTAGACGAATATGTAGAACAAGAGAAGAAGAGATGATAGCTTATTTTTACATGAAAACGTACATTTATATGTGCATTGGGCTTATTATTGGTACAGATGCATTTAACATTGAACAAACTTCAACATTCATATTGCACCCTCGAGATGTTTTCATAAGTTACGATCATTTTGAAAATCTTCTTACAGCTGACTAGAAAAAAGGACTTAAAACAAAAAGCATCATTGCGAATAAAAATAATGGATATTTATTGCAATATAAAAAATAACAGATAAGAAAGGGCGATGAGACCAGAAACCAAAAACAAAAATGTTACGTTCCATCAGCATTTAATAGTTTTATTTTAGAAAGCCAACATATATACGTTTCAAGAGGTGTTTTTTAAAATTATTTGGAAAGTCCTACCGTTGCGAGACATCTAGTTTTGTTTTGATGATGAAAACCATTGAGGGATCGACATTATTTTATAGTGTTTTCGTTTATCATCAATTGGTTAGTATAATGTTATTAGTCCTAGTCGGCCACATTTATTTTACAGCTGAATTTTTACTAGTAAACATTTTTTTACTGGACCGGTTTTTTTTTGTGGACCAAACAATTGATACTAAATATCGATGTTTCAGAAGTGTGGAGCTAGTCGTTATTGTATTTATTTAAACCTCAGACGCAAAGCCTTACTGTATTGTAGAAATACAACTAGCAATGCATTTCTGAATCATTAAATTAATGTATCTTATTTGGGAGACCTTGTGAATGTGGGTATGAGCGGGACAGGAGTGAAAGTCGAGGGGATGGGTGAGTCAGAAGGTGAAGAGAACAAGAAGGCAGAGGTTGCGAATTATTTGCACATTGTTTTTTTTTTAACTATAGTGCAGCAGCACGACTCAGTGGTTAGTGCGTCGGACTTGTGATCCGGCGGTCGCGGGTTTGATTCCCAGCCACGACGCATGTTGTAGCTGCCGTAGGAAAGCGAATAACCATACTTTCCCTAGTCCAACCACCTGTAAAATGGGTATTGGCTATAGGCAGTGCTTGAAATTTGTAAAAATGTTAGTATTTGAGCGCCTACCAGGCAGCCGTGCTGTCATGCTCTGAAATTTCAGTTGAATTTGCTTTGGTGTGTCTTGGTCTGCTGGGGAAGTTTGTGAAGTCTTGAAACTGCTTTCGGCGGTGGGAGACCATACCCATATTTTTTTATATAAGAAATGACATAATATTTATGTACTGTATACAACATTGCCATAAAAAATACCACTAAAGATGTTTCAGATTTCAAAAGAGTGGATTTTATGTCTACAAAAATGTTATTATTGAAGATGTCTTGTGGGAGATTTTACCGCTTATGATATACATGTATTTTTATGCACCCACATAAAGATATTTGTCAGTATGTGCATTGCAATTGCGTATCTTTATGTTGACAATTGACGTTTTCATAACTTAAAAAAAATACCATTAACAACTGGGGTTTTCTTCCAATACATACCTGACATCCTTGTCTTTAAGGGTGATATTTTTTACACTTAAGTCGATTGTTGTTTTTAGTAGAAATTATTTAAACACTACTTGCGAAATTGACCAATTTTTCTATGAAAAAAATAGTTGCTCAAAGAGAGAACTCGCACCCAACAGTGTAAATTATTGTGCGTATCTTCTCAAGAGAGAGACAGAACAAAACAAAGACAACTGTAGTTCATTCCATTTAAAGCAATTCAATTCAAGTTTAGTCAATAAATACCAAATAACATGAGTATTTTGTTTCTTTTACATTGTCCGACAGCTTGTACGAGCATTACTCTATGGAAAGAAAAACAATACTGAACAAGTCCCCGTTCTCCCTTCACGATTGATTTTTTTTCTTTAATGGTTTAGCGGTGCGTTATCTTCGAGACGAATTAACAATAGCGAATGACCTGCCTAATATGTTTGTAAATGATGCAGACAACAGCTTAGTTTTGTCATTAAGTTGCTCCTGAATAATTTTTTTTACTTCTATATCAGTATTTTTTATGTAAAATGTCCTTGAAGATGTCATAACGGTTATATAATGTGATAAATTCTGCACCTTTAATTATTTCGTAATAATTTTCTGTGATCCAGGCTGGGTTTTTTTTTCAATATAGTGTATAAAATAAATGAATAAAATTAAATATATGATTACTCTCTGTATTCGGCGAACAGACTTGGACTGACTTTGCACAACCACTACTGCAGCCATGCAGAGACTACAAGACTTTGAGGATAGACAAAACTTGCACAAGTTCCACGCCTCATATATATGATGGTTTTTTTTTAGGTAGAATCTTCTTCCTTTTTTTGTTTCAGTCAGTGAATTAAAAAAAAATTTAACATGATCCTCGACCTCCAAGATCACCAGCAACTTGTGATGCGTTTATCAAATGAAATGGGTCTTTAATCGAATTTTTTTTTTGGTTGTTTGCCAGCGTCTGAGTTAGAATCAAAATTAAAAGAAAAAAATATAATAATAATAATAATTTTAATAATAACTTTAATAATAATAATAATAATTTTAATAATAATAATAACTATAATAATAAAACATGTACGGGTAAAAATAATCGTAATATTAATGTGTTCACGAGAAGTAGCATGTAGGAATAAGTAAGAGAAACGAAATGTTTCTTATTAAAAAGTGAATTCGTGACTAACGTCACCAAAGAGTGTGCAAGTTGTTATCGTTGTGTTCATGCTCCCCGTTCCATTTTGCGAGACACGGTCTTGTAACAAAAAAATGGTATAACATTTTGTTTGTTTTTTGAAAAATGCCTTGAAAATTTGAATTTTTTCTTTCAAAATATTTTCTAGGGATACATCAGTCTGATGAAAAAAATATTCATGCGCGTACCGAGCAAAATTTTAGACTGGGACATGTATATATAGATTTTTATATAGATAACTTTCAAAGTTAATAGACCCACTATGTTTAGCTACATGTAAAAAAAACCATAGTAATTGCGGAAGCATAATATTACTAAACAATATTATCACAGACTCAAAGCGAAAATTCTCAAGCTCTTGTTGATTTAATTGGACAGTACTGTTATACCGAGACGGTGCACATTACGAAAATATTGCATTTGGCTCCTAAAATGATGGACACTCCAGAAGTTGAATTAAAACTATTTTTGCAATGGATTAATTCGACCCTAATTCACTTAGAGCCACATTGATCCATAGCACACTTACTTCGGGGAGTTTCCGCGATTGTGATAGCCAAACACAATATTTTCGGAATGTCGACAGCCTCAATAGAATTAGAATAGTCAATTTCTTCATAAATATTAACCTTAATCAATCTTTAGGTCCCATCGGGAATATTAGAGACCTCTCAGACCTTTAGCACACGCACCGTGTCTCACTACGCGTGCGTGAAAATCGGGAAAGCAGATTGAGAAACTATAAAAATAATGAAAAATAGACCCACAGACGTTCTATTTTTAGAAGTTGGTTTCATTATTTTTATAGTTTCTCAATCTGCTTTCCCGATTTTCACGTACGCGTAGTGAGACACGGTGCGTGTGCTAAAGGTCTCTACTATCCGTGGGACAGCTGAGTTCCCAAAATTGGAAAAAAATGTTTTGTAGTGTTAGCTGGCTGTTCAAGGCGTTTTTTTGCGGTTGTAAAATTACGGATGATGGCCTCTCAGATTTAAATAACAGATAGAGCCGTGAGTGATTATAATTAGTTTGAACACTATCTACTGTTAATTTGATTTTAGAATAAAGATTGTGTGAAGTTTCAGCTGTTTTACAAAAATCTAAGTCAACACAATAGCTGTGATGATTGTAGATTTTCAAGAAAATACCGGTCTAAACAGTGCTTGGAAATATTTGTGTCTGTGATAAGTTAAAAACAGACGAAATCACTGTCTTCGTTTTACATATTGTGCCAAAAAACTTATTTCCAAAGATATTGTTTGAATACTGAGTAAATGTAAGCTCTGTAAGAATCAATGACTAGGTGTAAGCACAAACGTAATCGAAATAGCAGTGACAGTTTAATAAAACTTGCATTTTTATCGAAGCTCTATGAATTTAAAAAAATATTTACTTGTTTAGTTTTTGTGAATGTTTGTGCGCGTTCGGGGATTTTAGAGTTCTTGATAGAGTAGTTTTCGTTCTCCCGTACGGTGTGAACCGCACATCACGTGGTCAGAAGTATCACTGAATAGATGCCATATTTTTGGCAAAATGTGATGTCTTCACGAAAAAGGGGCCTTTATAGGGGGGAGGGGGGCGGGGCTGGGGCTTGTTTGTCCAATTTTTTTTTCTTCATTAAAACTGCTAAAGATGTCCTGCAAAGCTTGAATATAGACTTTCTTTCCAACTGTAATGTTAGGCATGAACATGTATTTGTATGATTACAGTCACTAAAAACGGAAACACAAACACAGTAGGAGATATACCTAGCTGATGAACTAAAGAAGAGATTTGATGCAGTAAGTTTGCACCTGATGATCGCAGCGGACGGTTTTCAAAAGTTTGTGCTAACATAGTTCGACCGGTCAGATAACAAAAATATTTTTTTTTTACCATGGATGTGTTTATCCTGTTGACCGAATGCCACCTAAGAGAAAAGCTTTTACAAACATTAAGCATTTTTAATATTGAGTAAAGTAGACAGTAAAACAAATCATAAACCTTAAAAATTTTTTAATGTGCTCTGAAGCAAGTGCTCTGTAGGCTGTCAAAACTAATGTCTTCATCAAATTGAGCCTAATGCTATTATGTGAGTAAATAAATAGACTTTTATATATGCAGTGGACACAAACACATGGCCATCCACGTGGCCTTATATGTTTTATACTTGATTTGAGTATTCTTATCTTTTGCAATTCATTATGCAATGTTATCATGTTGTCATGGCTTACAGAAAATAAAACTATGTTCTTATTTTTTTTCAATAGAAGATTATTTCTTTTGCTTTAAATTTAAAGCAACGGTTTCTCTTGTGTTTGTAATGAGAATTTACACTCTTTTTTTCAATAAGCTTTCTTTTCAAGTTTGCAAGTTTTTATTGTTATTTCTAATTTATTCGGTTGCTTTTACAGCATTAGCTTTAAATGACTTGCATGTCTTTGTACGAGGCTTGCACAAAACTTGTTTCAAGGCTATGTGTGACCACACATGACCTTTCTTGTCTGTAATCTTGGCAGGTATTCGTCTATAGTTATTGGTTTTGTCATGGAAAGCTTGTGAACAAAATTTATGTTTTAGAATTAGTTATATGCATCGAATTTTGGTCGACGCACAGCACAGCTCTTTGAATCTTTGAAATTTACCAAGTAAAGAAGTTTAACTTTGGCTTTCAGTCTGAAGTATACAATTGTGCCGTTGAGCATTCAAAACTCAATTAAAACATCGCCAAGACAATTCTGGTAACTACCTCAAAATCAGTTTTCGCTTTCCAGAATCTCAACTGCTATTTTGTAAGTGTTTTTTTTATAAAGGTGTATGCATAGCTTTTATTATCTTATTTCTATGATATCTGTTTATTTACAATTAGAAATTGTCTTATATATTAGCCGCCAATATAATCCAAGCCTTGAAACCATACGGCGTGGGTAATATCTTTTTGTACCGATGTTACGCTTTTGGGTGTCTTTTATAGCGCTTTGAAGTGCATTTCTCGTATCAATGCTATTTCTCGTATCGATGAGCTTCTGACTATTTGAACCGTGATGTTTGACAAATGCAATGTATGATTATGTTGAACAGCTAAGTTATAAATTATCACATCATCAAAACTCTTAGCTTTGTCTTTCCTTTATTTATTGTTACTTTTATATTGTCTGTGATGATATTGAAAAAAAAAACCTTCTTAGTATTAATTTTACTGTCTCTGAATGAAGTTACCTTTAGCGATTTCTGACTGCTATTGGGTTTGTAAACGACTTAAGGAGGGTTTTTTCAGGTAGTAATATACATATTGTGTATGTGAAAAATACAAGTATGGATTGCATTGCGTAAAGTAGAATCAAGATTGTAGGTGGTCTTTATTGCGATTTCTAAACGTAGTATAACTTGATAGATGTGCAGTTTTTCAAAGTAAGGTTTTAAAATTAACAAAGCATGATCTACAACCCGATCTGCCGTTTTTAAAGAATGAAAGTGGTAATTTGTTTACACATACGGAGAGATAGAAAGAGGGGAGAGAGAGAGAGAGAGAGAGAGAGAGAGAGAGAGAGACAGAGAGAGAGAGATCATAATGCTTGTTCGAAATTGCTTTAATTGGTTTGAAACCATAATGATTGTAGTCTGTGTCATATAGTCAATACGCTACCGGTGTATATCTTAAGCTTTATATTTGTAATGTACATATAGTATTGTTATTGCCAAAAAGGGAACCACGAAATCATACGTGATGAAATCTTCAAAATCTCAGTGCGAATGCAAGGATCACATGTGCTGTACAGGCTATTAATACACAAAGGCAGGCCTTCTTTAAGCATAGAGATAAGAGTAAAACATTAAAAAACGGTGCCCCCACATCCTTTAAAACCAAGAGTTAAAGAGTGAAAAAATAACTGGCACCCACGGAGAAATACTCCTGCAAATCTGCAAGGAAGCCAAGCGACAAGGAAATGAAAACATAGGAGAGGGCAGAGAGTCAATAAGAATAAAAAAATGAGAGATAGAGGAGGTGGGGAGGGGGCACGGCGGGCATGAAATGAGAGATAAGAGCTGCAGGAGAAAGACACCAGGAAGAGCTTAACCATGTCAGGATAGTTCAAGGTTTATCACAATGGCATACACCATACGGTGCACACCCCGCTGTGACTGGTGAGCTTGCACTCCTTGAAGCATTGTGCACTAAGCTTATGTTTGAGATTCGCGGAATTTGAGGTTTTGAGAAATTTGTCTCGCAGACAGAATGATACGATTGATTAAAACGATATGCAGTATAGGTATTTACGTTATGGCGTTTTTCGTCCAGTTTGATAAACAAAATAACACAGGGCTCTAACGTGAAATATTTAGCTTTTAAGCAAATTTTATTTTTAGTTTAAAAAATTCATAAACCGTATGAGAAGTGTTTAGCTCTAAATATTAAAAAGACAATATTTTATGTATTTAAGTGCAAGCGTTTAATACAATGATAACGCGAATGATGGCATATCGTTGCTTCTAATGATGACGATATCAATAGTTATGATGATGTCGATGATTATAGAGCAAAAGCAACAAGAAATCAATAAAACACGATCCCTCTCGGATACAAGGGAAATATTAATTACGAAAATGTAGGATACAGGAGAAATCATCTTGATGAGCCGGAGAGTCTTCGATGGGTTTGATCCTGGTCCTTACCAACCTGTAGAGATCAAAGGACTGGATTGAGAGGAAAATCCATGCAGAATTTGTACATGTGCAGTAGTTTGTCGAGTTGGTTATTGAATGAGTAAATACTTGGGGGAGTGACAGTGATTTTAGGGAGGCTATTCCGTGTCTAAACTATCCTAAAACAAAGTAGTTTTTTTCTTATTTCTAGGTGGCAGTTTTGTTTTGCGAGTTTGTAGCAATTTCAACTTGTTCTCGCATCTTTGTTGAATGTAAGATGGTATTCAACATTAATAATACAGAAACCGGGTTTTTTAGTTTGTATACTTCTATCAAATCTCAACGAAGTCTTATATACATTTAGCTTGGTAGGTCTAAGGCTTGTAGCCTTTGCTCGTAGCTGAGAGTCGATATATCTGGTACTAGTTTTGTTGCCCGTCGTTGAACGTTTTTTTTATTAATATTGAAAACCAAATCCGATAAGTTTTCCACAAGTACTAAATTTAACGTGTATTACATATAGTTGTACAGCATGAAAATTTTTATAACAATTATGCAGAATAGAGTAGGGTTTTTTGTTGTTGTAAAATTTGTTACGGTTGAATTTGACACCCCGTCGTACATGTATATGTAATTAAAAGATTGGAAAGAAAAGAGGAAGAGAGTGAGCTTCGCGAGAAGGATATCAAAACCAAAGATAATTAAAAAAGAAGAGATAGAGAATGTTAATAGACTGAGGAGCTTTTTGTTAAAATATGAAAAAAGAAGAATAAAATCCGACATTGAAAACTACCTTTGAAGATGAAACTAGAATAAAGCAAATCCGTTCAGAGATGGGTTGGCATGTCTAAAGCACCTAACTTTGATTGATGGCAACTGGTTTGTCGTGTGAGCATAAAAAACCACTAAGTCTGTGTAGTCGTAGGGGCCTCTGCAGACTTTGCTCACCTGACTTGAAAAAGTTTGTAAGCGTTGCATGGTGGATCTCGAATATTATCAACAGTATCTAGTTCGAATGGAATTTTCTTTCATTTCTAAGTACATTCACTTTTTTCTCTGACATAGCAAAGAGAAGGTTAAGGTTGCCTCTTTCTATCACAGCATTTCTATCGATTTACGCTGTATGCGGTAGTATTGTACTTTGTTCTTTTTCTTTAATCTCTATCTCTGCCCGTCTGTATCTGTCTCTACCCCTCTGTCTGTCTGTCTCTATCTCTGTCTGTCTGTCTCTATCTCTGTCTGTCTGTCTCTCTCTGTCTCTGTCTCTCTCTGTCTCTCTCTGTCTCTCTCTCTCTCTCTCTCTCTCTCTCTCTCTTTGTGTCTCTGTGTGTCCGCCTGTATCTTCTCTCGTTTTCTTTCCGTCTGTTTGTCTGTCTCTCTTTGCCTTTCTGTCTGTCTGTCTGTATCTCTCTCTCTCTCTCTCTCTCTCTCTCTCTCTCTCTCTTTCTTCCTTTATCGCTTTATCCCAAATTTTCTCTATCTCTCTGTTCCTTCTCTCTGCCTTTTCTTTTAATAAGTTTTTTGAACCTTTTGCTTGTGATTTCGATTTATCTGTGTGCTTTTTTCTTTATGCATTTGTTCTGCACTCATTTTAAGCGGTTATTGTTCTCCTTTGACCTACCTACCGCTCTTGATCTGTAGTAATGATAGTTTACTTTTATTGCTTTTTTGTCTCTCCTTGTTTCTCCACTAATCTCTTATTTGAGGTTTTTTGTAAAATAAAACGTGTCGAAAATGTGAAGAGAGAGAGAGAGAGAGAGAGAGAGAGAGATGGAGATAGAAAGAGAAAGTATTTTACACTGACATCCAAGGCAGCCACAGGTGTCATTT
>BMAT01005055.1:225281-238897 GCA_019649035.1 Elysia marginata
ATCAACAGCAGTCTCTTGTTACAGAGTAATACTTTGAACTCGGTGCATAACTTATTTGAAAGAAAAAAAATGAAAGGGCATACAAAACATTGGATCAAATAAACGTAAGTGCACATCGTGAAAAAAACCCAACCAACTTGTTGGTATTAAAAACATGAAAGTGTGACAGAGAAAAATTAATACAAACAGCAGTATATACAAATTGAAAATGGTGATTCGATTTGACGCGAAATTATGCTGCAAAAGTATAAGTAGGAAGAAAAATGTTAGAGAAGTTTTTTTTTCTACATTTTTGTCCTTTTCAGGGAAAGATTAACCAATATACATGTGCAAGTAAAACAAAACTTTGTTATATATTTGTAATTAGTTTTACCTCATGCTAAGAGTGCTGGCCTACAGTGCGAGAAATGATGCATAGATGTTGGAAAGCTTTTCATATGGTTATAGGTTTTCCATATGATATTCCTAGGATGAATTAGTTCACTCCGTACATCTAGTACACGTGCATGTCAGTGAGAATGTTTCATGTTCCTTGTATTGTCAACAATTACTCACAATAAAATCACATTGTACACAAATTGCTGATCTATCAGTTTATAGTTTTCGTAAACAGTGATGCGTGCGATGTGACATTGCGCCAAGTAGATTAAAACAATTTCCCATCACCGATGAAGATCTTTCCAAAAAGTTTGAAAAAAAAAACCCGCTGACTTGAGCACAATACTACAGACTGTTAGCTTCAACCTCTGTTGTGAATAGTACTTCGTTGAAAACTTTCGAATAGTTCTTGGTAATAATGCACTGCACAAATCTAGCAACTTCAGCCAAGTTGTGTGCGAATTCGCAGAAAATGTAAAAAATTCAATTCAAATTTGTAAATATTTTGCAAATGAACTAAAATCCGGGGAAGAATTGCACATACTATATTCGTCATTTTTGTAAATAAGGCAGTCTTTTAATTTGTAAATATTTTGCAAAAAGACTTAAAATTTAGTCCTAAAGTTAGGCGAAGGATTGTGCACACTTAAGCCTTTTTCATCTCTTCAATGATTATATTTATTTATATTTTTAATGTAACATGATAATAATATAAGGTGCATAATACATCAATTCGTTGATTTTTTAAGACATTTAGATTTGTAAATTTTTAATTATGAATTTTGTGGATGAGATATAGTTTTGATCTTTTCATACATGATCAGTTGCTTGCGAAAAACATAAATGATCATAGTAATAGCCCCTAACTCTTTGCAGCGCTCACCGACGATGAACAGTCATTGATGACTTATGAAAAAAAAAAATATATATATGTATACTATGGAAAAATATCAACTACTTGATACATTTTCTCATGGCAGAGAAAGAGTTTAATGAATACCCCCGGTACTTTAAATAATTTTTTTTTACTTTTCAGGCATGTATAGACCTACCTACAGCAAAAATATTTATGCAGAATCTTTTATTGATGATAAATTAATAAAGTAAACAAGAACGTCACTAAAACTTTTGAAAAAGAAAATTTGAAAGAAACAATTTAAACATTTCGAAAACAAATGATATATGCAAGAACACATGTAAATAGTTTTGCTCGCTTTCCAACTTCGTTTGTTGAATTCTGTAGAATGTAGGTTAGATTCAGATAGAAAATCTAGATTAAGTGTCTAAAATTTGACTTAGATCTAGAAATGAATTTAAATCCTAGTCTAGAAGATATCTTGATCTATCATCTGGATTAGGCCTAAACCTAGCCTATGTTTTGGGTGCCATTTTATTTTATTTAGGGATCTTCGTGTCATGTTTTTTCCCCTTTAAGTTTTAGGACTTCTGAGATCTGCGTGTAAAGTTTTTTTTTCTTTTTTTTCGAATGTGAAGGCCATCTTCAGCTTTATAAAAAAAAACTTGTAGCTTGGCAGTTTAACATTCGTTAATTACCATTGCTTTAACTTGGAAACCAACTAATGCAAGGCAACTGAAATCAATGGATCACTTTGAAAGTTAAGGGAAGACATACAAACATAGTGTTGAAATTAATGAATTTGCGTTAAAAAGCAGAATGGTCATTTAGAAACGTATCGTGCTGCCGAGACGTTTCATTAACATTTACATTTTTTGTTCAAACGGTATGATTAATTGAAGTGATTAATTGAATATACATTAAAACATTTAATAACCCGTTATCCATTTTAAAATAGTGAACTAAAATATTAACATGATTAAAAAAAAACAAGAACAAGAATAACATGAGAAAGGCAAAAAAATAAAAAAAAAGACTCATGAAAAGCCAACTTTATAATTTGTGTACACTAAAAGCTATATTTTTGTTTATTATTCGACTAACCCCCCCCCCCCACACACACACACACAGCTATAGTTTTATCCCTAAAACTTTGACGCTTGATTCTATGGGACCGTTTCAGGACTAGATCTAACCTCTCTTGTTCGTATTATTAAAAGGTTGGTTAACTCACCAGCGAACTCTTCAGTGGGCGAGGCATTTAATTCAAATAACTCTCGTGTTGAATCCAAGCCTTAAAACTCACCATTGCCCATTGGGAACTACTCTTAAAGGATTTTTTTTAAAGTTCATGGAACAGCCCCATACTCCTAGCTTTTGAGTCTAATTTTAATCGCACCCACTTTTTTCTTTTAACACTGACTTTGGTCCATTTCAGTCATTATTCTTTAAAAAGTTAATTATAATTTGATCTATATCAGTATGATAAAACGATGAGACCTACTTTTAAAAATAAATTGTAGAATTATGCAGACCACCATAGTGTGGCTACAAGTAAAAAAATCAAAATTTTAATTTATCATTTAACTATCTGTGTAGTTAGGAAAGTCGTTGACATGGAAACTAAGTAAAATTCAAGAGATAAAATGTCTCGCAATCAATCCAAATGAATCGGAAATCGCACATTTTTACATTACAGTCATGTTTCTAAGCTTGTAGGAATTATCAAGAATATGTGAAAAGACATTAAAATTTCTTTAAATCATAAAGATGTACCAAGTAATTAGAATGTAGAAAAAAATTAAAAATAAATCTAATTTCCAAAGGTATTTTTCCTATTCGAAAATCCCGGATCATTTTGACTGTTTGCGAGACAAATGACGTATGAAATATGTCGCACTGTATATAGGCAAGTATATATGTATACAGAATTATATTTCGTAGAAGCACCTTCGCTAAGGTTGTGAGACGCAAATCTAAAAAAAGTCATAATATAATCATGTGATTGTACAAAATGGTAAATTTTGCCTCGTGTCAAAGGTGGTTCAACTACATGTATATCATAAACAATTTGATAAATGACAAAAAGATACATAAACTCGTTGGAAACATTGCATAACAAATCGGTAGAAAGAAAACTGCTTCGTTAATTTTTTAAACTCTGTTTTGTAAAATTCAATCTCCTGAAAATAATGTTAAATCCTTTTTTTTTGTAATCATGTGATGTGTGTCGTGGCAAACAGCGGACTCATTTTGTCGTTTGTTCTTTGTCCCGTATTTTGGAGGTCTGTCACTATAGTTGAATCGTTTTAGCTTCTTGTATAAGATATATAAACATCACCGAAATAAGCATTGCATGCTGATGAAAAGACCTGAAATTTTTGTGCAGGTTCCGTGTTTTTGGTAACATTGTTTTGAATTTACCTCAAAATATTGAAATTACCTCAAAACACCGATGCCAATATTAAAGTAAACCTAATATTTAACAAAATTGACAATCAATTAAGTACTACTGGGCACTTATTACATGGTGATTTAATATAAAAGTGTAAAATTTATAATGACATTGTTCTAGTTTTAATGTTGAATGAAAGAGCCAGATTCTTATTTTTTGCCTCACTTTGAAATTTTATTCTTTGATTTACCTACGGTTTAGCAACAAAATCCATATTATGAGCTTTGCGTTTAACAAAAAAAATGAGCCCTACATATCTATACAATTCACGGATTTACAATCCATATTCTAGGCTGTTGAAAGGACAATATACAAGATGGCTTTCCAATTGTTATACGACACTCTAGTTTAATCAGCAGAGGTATATTTTTTCAACAAGAGTATTTTTTCAAAAGAGAAAACTCACCAGGCAAGAAAAATAAGGGAAATTACACAAGCTTGCTCTGATTATTTCCCTTGCTTCTCCAAGTTGAATTGTCAACAAAAATGTATGGTCTATAAACATGTTAGACAGAGGTTGTTCTAAACCATAGACCAGATTTTATGTTTAGTTGAAGGTCAGTCTCTAGAATTTGAATAACAATTTATAAAAAAAAGTTTCCTGGTGTTTTATGTACGAAACAAAAAAAAACAACAACACTATTGTGGATCATGTGAATTTGACAGATTTTCTCTCTCTCTCTCTCTCTCTCTCTCTCTCTCCCATTTTCTCTCTCTCTCCCTCTCTCTCTCTCCCATTTTCTCTCTCTCTCACTCACTCTCTTGATGACAATAAAACCGATTCAAGAAACGCACTATTGTTAGCTCAGCACTTCTGCTTTCAACACAACTCCTTCGACAGCCCATATCTCGTGATGATATAATGAGATAACACGATAGAGACATAGAGACGGCCATGTAGATAAGCCCACACCCCAATCTTTAGCAAATAACAGAAATACTATTCTATGTGTGTTAGCAAATATTTAAATGATCGGTGATCAAGAATGGTAAAAGACGGTATAAGTAAAAGCTTTAAAAACAATCAACACGATAACGAAGACTTGTGTTAGAAATAATATCACGTTGGTGTTGTTTGTGAAGATAATAGTGTTGGGAATATTGACGTTTAAGATGCCTTTGATTCGGATGTGAATGATGGCAAATGGTATTTATGAATATTATACAGGGAACAAAGGAAATGATGGTAGTGGAGGAGAAGAAGATGATGATGACGATGCTGATGATGCTGATGACGATAATGAGGATTAATGATGATGATGATGATGATGATGATGATGATGATGATGATGATGATGATGATACTGTAAATCATAAAGATGGTTGTGGTAATGCTGCAACTGATATGATTGCTCCAAAAACAAGAAGTAAGGAAACAGAGAATACTAATAACTGGAGAACTTGAACTGGAGAACTGGATAAAAGTTTGGTGGAGGAAACAGAAAATTATCAGCAATGCATTGTGGGTAAAGACCACAAAAATAATAATGCATCTTGTAGCCTGACACTTTTATTGATATAAGTCTGTCGAATTTTAGAAATAATCAAAAGCCCGATGTCACAAGAATGCTATCAAGTATAAATCAGAAGACGGTTATTTATCAAGTAAACTGGATGTATCTACAGTTCTTGCTCGCGAAAGTTTTGGTATCCGACTTCGTGGGTCGCGTTGACTGCTCATCAAGGGAGCTAGACCGGAACTGTCCTCAACAGAAGAATCCCGATCTGACGATGATTGAAGATGTCCAACAGTGCTAGAATCTAACAAAGGATTCAGACTGGTTAACGTTTGGTCAACGCTGAGCTGGTATGTCAAGCCACTCCTGTGGACTGAGCCCACTCGATGCTGCTGTGGAACGCGAGCCTCTCCAGTCGACTTTGCTGGTGCCCCTGACGCATGAAGAAGTGACTTTTGAGAAAGGAAGAGCGCTCCCCGCCTTTCTTCTCTGGGACCTGGCGCGCGTGGGAACGTTGATCTTGCGACCTCTGGCTGCGAGTGTTGACCTTTAGCCTTTGAAAAAGATGGGAAAGATGTGTTTGGCGGGACTGTTTTATGGAGCTTTGAGATTTCAGGAATGTCAACACTCTGAGGGCTGTTTTCCCTCCATGCTTCAAGAATAGTTCTTCTCAACCTGCCCCTGCCTTGATCTGGCGATGTTGTCAAAGTGTTCGCAGGATTGCCTTCTCCTAGGCTGCCGTTATCGGATTTTTCCAACATGCTGTAAATTTTAGGACGCGCGTCCCGAGGCTTTGGCATAGCAGGTGATAGCAGAGATTTTTGTGGCAGAACAGGATCAGAATGGGAAATGGATATACCTCCAAGTGGAACTCTTTCATGCAGTTTCAGAGGTGGGCTGATGAGAGGTTGGTCAAAGTGCTCCTTACTAACGTCCACTTGTTCAGCACTGTCTGTGTCTATTGAGCATTTTGGAGTTTCCCTTTCAGTACTACTTTTGTTACTTTCAGCGGTCTCACAAACAGCACTGCTGTCGCTTTCAGAGCATCTCGGTATTCTAGAATCTTCTTCCTCGATTTCTTCTGTCTGCAGTCGTGGGTGGTACGTAGGTCTATTAGTAGATAGAGGACTGCGTTCATTGTGAAGACTAAGTTGTCTTTTGAGTTTGTTTCTGTTACATGAAGTTGAGACTTCGTCCGATGAAAGTGCTCTTGAGTACAACGGTGGCGAAGGTGACGACGTAGCCAGCATTAAAGAAGGTTTATAAATAGAGAATGGGTGTTGAATATTGTGGTCGTCAATTTTGTCACATTGGCTGCATTCAGGATTTTCCTCAGGTGACAATGATTGCACGCAAGGTGCTTGGAAGACATTATGGTTCGTTCCTTCGTTGCATGTCGTTTGCAATCCTAATGGTTGTAATTCTACCATCGTTTCCCCTTCATTGTTATGCGTTTCATTTCTGTCAGTGCTATTGAAATGTCTTAATAATTTCTCCGAGGAGCAAAGTCCCTGGTGTTCAGAATCTTCTTCTGACATTTGGCACATAGCTTGCTCTGGGTCAGAGTTGGTTTCAAGTGCTTTCGCGGCTGAGATATTATCATCTTTGAAGGCACTGGGGTCTGGAGAGTCACCTTTCTTCATCATAGTCTGACAGCAATTCTGAAATGAATTATTTTGACCTCCGTCTCTAGGAGTGGGGGGCCTAAAAGGTAATGCAGCTTTCGGCAACGTCTCCGGTGAGAGAAATGGCTCGCACACATTTAGAGTGAGGGAACACAGCAAAGCTGGGGTGCCTGCAGGCGTTTCTTTTCCTGAACTGTGCCGAGAGCGGGAAATCAAAGGTTGCAAGTGATGAGGGTCAAGGTGGGACGGGCCGTGAAAATCGCCGAAATTTGCTCCCGCGTGGCAGATTGAACACGGAAGGAGCGCCGCAAGTTTTTGAGTTTCGGGATAAAGTTGGGGGGCATCTGGATGCTGCTCGCGTTGAAGTTGTAGCTGTTGATGAGGACACAGAGGATGATGGAGCTGTTGATCACTTCCGCTTCCGTCCCACCGGTTAGCCTTCTCCATTTCAACTTTCCGTTCTTCTAACTGTTTTAGATACAGCGCCATTTGGTTTACTCTGCAGAAATGAAGAAAAATAGCAGCCAACATGTATCCCAGTTTAAATACAATGAACATAAAAAACAATTTTAATAATAACAGGCATAATAAGTAATTATTTTAAATTGATAACTATCTCAAAATATTCAACAATCTTAAAGAAATAAAAAATCTAAACAAAGGAATTTTTAAAACATTAAACAACAAATACATGGTGGTGAACGACCTCAATCAGCACCCTTTTTAACCGCTCGAATATGCACTGCAGTGTATAATGAACTCGTTCCCTCGACTAATCTCTAGCTCTAACTCTTTCCATGTAAACGGAAATTCATTGAGCTATTTGGACCCTCATACGGCTACTCATAAGTTTTGAATTTTCCCATCCGTCTTCTTTCTATTCTCTCAAAGATTTGGTGTATTCTGGCTTAAATATTATAAAATCAAAGTTCAACCAAGAGTTTATGAATATTAGCACAGAATAACAATTAAAATGGCCCTACTAAATGAAAAAAAATGACCTACCTTAAAGGAGCAACATGCTTTCCGTCTTGCTGACGGTACCAGGTCCTTTATATTTATGCGCCAACTTCATTTTTTAAAAATAGAATTATAAATATTTCGAAAGATCACCAGTATCCACTATCCTATTCTAAAAACCTTATTGGTTTGTTTCCTTTATAACTACTAAAGTAAATAATACATTCATGCCTCTGCATTTCTCAAAGAGACTACCTTGGTCTCTTTTTCGGCAGATTTTTTTTTGTTTTATATTTTAAATCATACAAAATGAACATTTAATATTTCTGCTTTTAACTGGTTTGTCCATTTCAATCCATTTATAAAACGTTTATAAAACATTTTTGGCGTTTTAGTCTTCCTATATCCTTTAATTTTCTTTTTCCCTTTCGAAGTTCAAACACGCATTTTTTCTGCAATGTGAGTCAATATATCAACTCATAAGAAAATGTATTCCCAACAAATGTCTCAGTCTATAATAATATGGTTACAGTGTGTACCGTTCTTGTTTGTGAAGGTTGAAGGGCTCTCTCTTCATGTGTAAATACACCTCAAACATTTTATCCTCCTCCATCTCTGCTTGCTCCCGCTTGAGGTAGGTGATGATACCGATAACGATGCCCATAGAGTAGAAGAGAAGCGTCACCACAATATAGAGAAGAGCATTTCGATCATCTGCAATGAAACATGAGACTTTGTATTAGACGTCATAACTAGCACTTGTCATAGCATTGCGGTGCGAAAACTTTGGCAGTTTGAAATAAAAGAACAAAACTAACATGATAAGAGTGTTTTACACTAGCTTAATAACACATGAAGCCAATAACGTATTTATCGAGTACTACAAAAATAAGAGATCCAAACTCAAACCCACACGCTCCATCGCGTGAGTTTTAGTTTTAAAAAAATTATCTTTCATAGAAAAGTAGCAAACCAAAAAAAGCCATTACGCAAATGAAGCTCAACGTTACTGAGTGAAATAAAATAAAAAAAACTATTGAAAAAGCTAGTACTTAAAATTTGAATGATAATTTTATTAGGTCATAAGAATATTTCCAGCTTTGAAAGTTATATTTTCTTTCAATAATATTTTGGGTTCAAGGGTATGTTATATTTATACAATATAGATTTTTTTTTCTTATGCTAAGTCTGTCTGCAGAGACCACCTTCATATTTAAAAAGAACTTTTTATAGAGAATCACAGTTTTGGCTTTTTCGCCTTGTATCGCAGACTCCCGGAAATTGGAAGTGATTAATTGTCGACCTTGTAGGAAGCGGAAGTCTGTCGTAACTATTGCGCTGGTTGTTTTTTATGCTACTCTGAACAAAAAGCCAATACAGCTACCGCCAGCTGCGGCATACAACCTGCTGGTAAAGTACACTCTTTGCTTCTCATTCGAGATATGTACAGCCTCTAGACATGTCCAGTCTGCTCAGAATACCAAGGAAATCGATGAAAAACACATAATGAGAGAAAAGTTGGTTTACCTGGGAAGTTGAATAAGTATCTATTTTGTTGGGTTTTTTTCAAAGGAAATATAGAGCTGATCAGCCAGTTTGGATATAAGTTGCTTTTCTTCCAGTCTGTCCCATTAGCTTTGCACTTCAAATATACACATTATAGATTTTTACCAGTAGTTCCTTGAATTTAGGTAAGTGCGGTGTTTTATTGAGGTAGTGCATTTGCTATCAAAGTGGCGGACGCTCCCCGAAATCAGACTGAAACTCTTTCGGGTAATAGATCAATGTGAGCCTAATCCACGAAGAGCCATATTGATCCATAGCACAAAAGAGTTATACTCTAACTTCCGAGAGCGTCCGCCATTTTCATAGTAAAATGCAATGTTTTCGTAATGTGCACAGCCTCAATAACATAAGAAATAATAAAGCTTTGCCCCTTCTTATGATTGAAAATGTACTTTAGAAATTGTTTTATAGACTAAATTACATCGTCTTTCTGATTAAATTGAATTCGTATTGTATCTATTCTGATTGGAAAAGACAACATTTTAGGTTTTTTTTCGCAAATTTGTTTTTGAATGAAGATTTTTATAAGGCCTTTAGTTAGCTCCCTAGTCATGAAAACAAAATTACGAGTTTCATATACTACTCCAAGACATACTGGCGATACTGCACATGAAAACTGTTATAAGCAAGATAACTACATTAAAATAATAAGAGTAAATAATGGTAACTTTTCATTTATACAAAAACCGTGAACATGCTCTTAGGTACTATGACAATTATAATATAAAACAAATAAGTAAAATTTAAAATGTTCATTTTCACTCACACGCAGTATGAACACAATATATTATTAAAAGGTTATTAAAAGGTCAAAATTAATAGCAGGGAAAAGTCTTGCAGCCAGTCCAAATGAGTCAAAAGTCGAAATGGGAAGGGAAAGGTAGTCATATATTGGTATCACATAAAAGCTTTTTTTTTCTACTTTCAAACACAACAAACAGGTAAGCCCCATGATGCCTCTGTATGAAATTATAGCCATTTGAAGTCGGTAGTGTTAGGACTTATAAAATTTCAGAAAGGGGAGAAAACAGCATTGAAATTTTAGACGACTAAAAATGTATTGAGGCCTTAGCAACCATACCTATTAAAATTAAACACCTAAAGTGAAATTTGGACAATTAGGTGTGACAACTGTTAAGAAATGGCTTTAGCGTCAATATCTAAAATTTTTAAAAATTTGACTTCTGAACACCCACTAAACTTTAAAGGCATATATCTCCAAACTAAGCCTTTCGACTTAGGACTCATTTGGACAGAATGCGAGACTTATAAGCAGCTATTTTTCTTTTACATAAGCTTAAAATTCTATAGATTTCCTAATCTAGTTTCTCGGTTCATGGAACGCCATACATTTGGACCACCAATATAGAACGAGCTTCTCTGAGAAACCATTTGAAATAGCATATTGACATTATCCATTGTGGTGATAATGTGAAAACCAACGGCTGAATACTAGACCGAGTAGCGAGTAGTTGGGTATGCAACAATACTAAGGAATAAAAATTAGTAGAAAGATTAATCTTTTACTAGGGGAAATAAAACAAAGAGGATTTTTGTAATCAAACTCTCCCACAATAAACATTAAGTTTGCTATTGTACCCATGATTAAGAGTAACTGACTGCATAAAATATTAGCTACCAAAAAAAAAATAATAATGCGTATTGAAACACATTATCAAAGTTAAAGGTAGCAAAAATATTTCAAAGGAATACATAATTATATATGTGTGTGTGTGTGTGTGTGTTTTACTCTCGATAAATAGCATGGCGAAACAAAAGACAGTCAAGCGATTTACTTTTACATTTGACAGCCAATGTGAACTAACAGAAAGGCATCAAAGCCATCAACGCCATATAAAAAACATGGGTCTTGCAGAAATACAGTAGACTTTCATTTTGTTCTTTTTATTTAAAAACCTATTTCAGATCCCTCAAATTACCACAACAGGAAAAAGCTGTTCTTATTTTAAAAAACAAAAACAAACTGAAACAAGTGCTTAACTATTAGTCTTTACTTTCACAAAATTCGCATGATGGCATAGAACTACGATTTCTGATATCTCGTGGTTTTAACACTTTTATGAATGAGATTATACGTAAAACACGAGTAGAGTCCCTTCTCTGAGCGTCAACACTACTGTGTTTATTAAAATCTATACCCTGATTAGTTTCTTTATTGGATTCACTTATTACCTTTGCAACGAATTTACCATTTAAAATTTAAAAAAAATTGTGGAGCTAAATAAAAATGTATCGTAAATATAAATTCATTACATAGAGTTTTAAAGACTGTATCAAAGAGGCCGCGTTTAATTCTCTTTTTATTTTTTTTGTATTGTATTATCTTTAAAATATTTTCCCAAACACATGTTAGCAAATGGATCGGCATGTGTTAGCAAAAATGACTAAATCTCACTGTAATTGACTCCAGAAAAGTTCCGCTATTCTTGTTGAAATCTTATTGCTGATTGTATTAGCTTACCAATGTCGGACTTGCCACTGGCGACGGTGACGTTAGCAGGCGCTGGCTGGCAGATCGTTGCTATCTCCTGGGGTGGCATGATGCATGAATCTGCAGCTTCTCCCCGTCCTCCTCACTGACACACTTACACCAGCATCAACCTCCTCGAGCCCCAGTTACTGCCATGGGGTTTGCATCTGGTTTACAGATCACATTTGATGAATGTGGGTGAACTACAAAAATCAAGACTCCCATGGCCAATATCATGTTCTGCTATGAATAAATTTCGTTGAAAAAAAAACGTACTTTTGCCCCCCCCCCCCACACACACACACACACTCCTCAGTCATGTAAATTATATAATGCGCTAAATTTTTCTTTTATCTTGCATTTTGAATAGTCTTAAGTGCAAATAGTCAAAAAATGCTTGCTTTTGGTATGATTCGAACTCAGACTTTTAGAAGCTTCTAATTCTACATACATTGTCTCGCCACTCACAAGAAGTGACTACCATGAAAACTAGTTTCTCACAAATGGTCATTGCAAAAATCATAATATCCAGCAAAAATATCCACCCACATAGAAAACATGCACAGCTTGAGTAACTTTATCATAAGAAAACTGGTTCGATGAAAAAGGTTTCGAGAACGATCTACTAGTTTCTTTATGATGTCTCTTTTTAAAAAAATTCAAAGGATTTTATTCTGGAGGACAAAAATGTTAACACATTGAAGTTAGTTTTGCACAGGAAATTAGAAAGGCAGTAAAATTTCTTCTTTATGGTAAAAAAAACAACATATCATACATAAGGTCTACCTTAATATTAATCTCTTACAACAGATCCTTAGTCTGTCGATTTTGATGATGTAAACGTATTTCAGTGAGAGGAAAGAAAAAAAGAATTTGTGGTAAACGCTGTTATCTTGATTAGTTTTAAAACAGCACTACAACATTTTGTTTATAAATAAATAAGCGACCTCAAAAATAAAAAAAATCACCCATCTTATAACTATCAGTTGTGGCGATTGAGAAAAAAAGTTTCGTCGTCCAGAATCACAATCGGCATGACGGATTTTTAAAAAAACTGCAACAAATATTTAAGTCTTTTCATATCAATGCTATTTTCTATGTTCTTTTCTGAATGTACTTTGTTCATCATAAAAAAAACAACCAAGTCGCGACTTTTTGGCACATCCTCAAATATTAAGTTAATGTCGATATGTCAAAATTATATGTACTATATTTAGGGCCTTGCTTTAGTCCCCAATCATTGCTGGTGCCAATTACAGTATGAATGAATCCGTAGTAGCAGACATTTTTTCCTTTACATATTTTGATTTCACCGCCTCTAACTTCCTCTGGGAAAGGCGCCTCTATCATAACAAAACCCCGTCTTCGCTGAGACTTCTTAATATACAATCTTGGTTTTTGTCCACAGTACACTGCATTGGCTTTTCTCAAGTACATGTAATTCTTATTCATGCTAAAAATATTCATGGATCAAATATTAATCTACTACAAGGGAACTTTTTATAAATAGAAGAGCAGATCATAAGACCAAGAAACTTGTATCTATAATTGAGTCTGCCAAAGTTTATTGCAAAATTGAAAAAGCATACTATCAGCCGAATCTAAAGTCAATTCCAGGCCTATGACACTTTTATTTACTTACATTTTGGCCAACTTTTCTTGACTAATGCATAATTCTAAGAAAACTAGCAGTTTAGTTTTATACAACCTAAATCGATATTGATCTGTAAATACGTTATAAGATTCGATTTTTTTATCCTCAACCCAGAATCAAGGTATGAGATTAGTTGGTTGGTTGGTTGAATTTTAACGTCTCTTTTCAACTACA
>BMAT01005055.1:253014-264718 GCA_019649035.1 Elysia marginata
GAGAGAGAGAGAGAGAGAGAGAGAGAGAGAGAGAGAAAGAGAGATTGATAGATAGATTATAACATGTCAATGCGATTTTGAGGTTTTTTTTTCAGGTGAACAGAAATACAGATACAGACCTGCAGATATATATTCTAAAATACGAAAATAAAAAAGCTAGTTGAAGAAACATACATAGAACAGTTTTTTTTTACTGAATAGGAAATGAGAAAGAATAAAATGGAGGGAGGCGCGAAAAATGAATGGAAGTAACTACCACGAAGGGCATAGAACTTATTAGATGTGAATAGAGAAAGGAAGAGACGAAGAGTCTGTGTAATATAAATTTAGAGATAGAACGAGAGAGAGAAGCAGAGAGGAGGGAGAGTAAGAGAGAGAGAGAGAGTAGAGAGAAAGAGAGATGGTGGGTGGGTGTGTGTGTGTAGGGGGGAGGGGTAGAGAAGAAAGCTCTCGAATAACTGGTGTAGAATTTTTGGGGCTTAATTCTTTTATGTGCGTGTATTGTTTTCAAAGCTTTATTGTTTTTGAGAAATGAAGCTTCCATTTTCCTCTTCACACTCCAGCCTCTGTCAGCTGAAGCTAGATGGCCCCTTCACTTCCCTTCCTCCATCTAACTCTATTGTTTTCACTTGAAACCATTTGTTGTTGTTTTTTGTCTTGCTGCTCGCATTTTCCACAAAAAGCGAATATATTGTTAAGGCGTTTTTGCTACCCGCAATATTGTTGTTCTGACATCTGAGGTTTTGCCCTTTTGAAATACAAAAGAGGTATAGAAAATCTAATTTAGATAAGAACAGATTAAACTGTAAAACTTAAGGCCCGATTCTGTTTCATGTTATAAAGGGTCGTGAGTCTCTCCTCAATTTACAGTTTAATGAAAAATTACCAGTTGTAGAGTTAAATAATCAGGTTAGAAAGCAAACACAATAGTTTCGTGCTCGATCCCAGCAAAGCTGCGGCATTGTGTTCTATTTAGGAAAAAAATAATTTTCAATGAGTATCTTACTCAACATCATTTGCAAGAAACCTTTTCAGTGCTAAGCTCAATACTGAACGAGGAAGCGTTTTGTTTTGCAAATGCTTGACACTTTTAAAGCTTTATATTAATATGGACGGCAATATTTGAGAAAAATATGTAACATATACAACAAATTTCACATTTTAAACAATTGTCTTCCAGCGCTAGTTTTTTGAGGGAGGGGGGAGGGGAGGGGGGCGAATTCCCACCCTGTAACTTAATGAATAAAATAAAAGTTCATGTCGAAACGGTCCATTATTTAAAAAAAAGATATGACGTAGACGCATCACACCGAGTGACCAAGATCCCTTTCTAAGTATGCGATGTATCCGAATCGGATGCAAGTAAATTCAAGCAATACGCGATGTTTCTTTGTCTACCCACCCATCTACTTAATGATCTAACCACCATGTTGTCAGTCTATTTATCTACCTAATCTATATCTCTCTATCTGCCTTTCTGTCTGTCTGTCCGTCTACCTATCTATCTATCTATCTATCTATCTATCTATCTATCTGTCTGTCTATTTATCTATCAATCAAATATTCTTTTTCACATATATTCTTATCTATTCATCTGGTTTCATAATCTAACTAATTGTTTTTACGGTTTTAACTCACTGGGGACTCTCCTTTCTGGGACTTGACCTCCCCAAGAGCCAAACAGAAGCCAAGCGCTGATAATTCTAGCGTTCTGACACCAGACGGACGATGTTGGAGCCAATTATTGGGATTGGGCCATGTTGTGCTTTCAATGATTAAAACAAATGAGCAGCTCATTTCCATCGGGTCCCAAAGCGTCGCTGATTCCATTATAGCGAGCAAGGCAATCAGGGGATTAGGGGTGTCTCTTGACAAAAGAAAGGTTCTCCTCTCTCTACACTTTATCCTGGATTTCCCTGTTTTGCGTTTAGTGTCAGTTAGAGAGAGAGAGAGGGGGGGAGGGGAGAGTGATTGAGAGAGTGAGGGGTGAACAGATAACAGGTTATCAGAGGAGTGGAGGGATGAGATCCAGCACGAGCAGTTTCACACTAAATATTAACAATTTGAACAATTAAACATTAAAATGATGCATGGATTCGAAAACACACGTTCATGAACGTCAAAAGCAAACAGATACATAAAAGGAGAGGAATCGAATGCAAATTTTAACCGTATTTTTATGCTGTGTCTGGACATTAACTTCGTATTAACTGCGCGATGGAATCATTTGTTTGTTAGGATGTGAGATCACATCGATAACAATATGTCTAGCCCCAACTGTACTACAGCCTTCTATACTTCAGGACAAGATGAAGATGCCTTTGAGAAAATTTTGCTTCTATTTTTTTTTAATCCTATTATGCACAATGCCCCGCGCGACCCACCCTTTTTGACATCTCCATGCCAATGATATTTTGTATCTACGAAGTGCGATAAAAAAAATTCTTATCATCATTAAGAACAATGGACAAGAATGCGTGAATCAATTAAGGCGGGTATCAATTTGAGGTTACAAACGAAAACGAAAGATATTGCTAATCAACGTGAAATGGTGTGCCTACTGAGGAAAACATAGGCCTACACGCAAATTTTGGAACATGTCTGCGCATTTTGCGCTGTGGAAAAAAGGACACTGGTATGCAGGATCACTGGGAATGATTTTATTCCATGCACACTAAACTTGTGAAATTAAATTCAGAGCTTAAAGCTTCATTTTGAGATGTGATTTTAGATAAAACATTGTAAACGGGTATCTTTTATTATTTTTCTTTCAGGAAAACCTGAGGGAAATCATATTTTCTGTGTCTATCATCTGTAAATTTTAAATCCAATGAATCAGCTAATGGCGAAAAATAAGAGGTCAAAATGTTACAGCAAAGAGAATAAAACAGGTTTCTTAGCATTGTTGCAAAATGAGGCACGAACATTAGCTCTCTAGTTGACGGCTGTATCTTATGGTGAGGGAACTGCAGCAACATTACAATAAAATGACACAAGCGTTTGTTAAACAAAATGCTAACCCCGCTCATTGGCTCCATACAAATTATGCCATAGCCGGAAAATGTACTTTCTGAACTCACAGAGGAGCAGCTGTTAGAAACAAAACATTTGCATGCATGATGGTAAAACTTTCACAGTTTCTAGGCTGGTTCTCGCTTAACCACTGAGTACCGAGAAGAAACATCGACGAAATAATGCCAGGATCGCAAACTGTTCGTCCGCAGACCGACCCCGTTCGGCTGAATCCCAAGTTAGTGTGATGGGTGCAATCGTTTTTTTCCAATGGTTGAATTTAGGCTTTGTCTCTTTGTAAAATGTAACGAACTATATTAATGTACTTTAATTTTTATAATTTGCTTTATGCCCATGTCCATTGAGTCTGTATAGTTATGAAAACTAACAATATATCTTAGTCCCTTTTTCTTGGACAAAATTTTTTTAAGTGAAAAAAAAAAGATAATCTGAGCCTCACCGTTAACTAATTTAGAGGGACAGTTCCAGTGCTCAGGAAACTTAAATTTGTTTGTGTTAAACAAGAAAAATTGCGAAACAGACCGCATCCCATTTTTTGAAAGTAACTTTTATTTACCATCACAACTGTTACCTCTGTACGTCTTCCTATAAAGCACTGCGTTGATAAATTAATTATTATTATTATTATTATTATTATTATTATTATTATTTATTTTTATGCTTTATCGTACTAGAGGCAGCATAAACACACACACGAACGCCTTTCCAATACAGAAACTGAAAAGTGTAATTGGGTCCATAAATTACTTTGAGATGCATGAAAAATAAAAGCTTCTTTTAGTGAATAGCAAGTCTATCATAGTAATGAAATGCAGAAAAGATCCGAAAGTTACAGGGCTATTGTACATTTCCTTTGCTAAATAGGCGAGGGTTGCTGAAATCTGTTTCCTTCCATACGCTTTATGCAAAGTTTTCCTATGGCAGTCACTTTTCAAAACGTAAAATGAACCTTTCTTTTCCTGACATAATAAGTTAAGACGTCAAAAAGACACCTATTGGATGGTATCTTATTGTCCCCAAATTTGAATGTAGAACACAGAGTAGTAATTTGATGTGATGTTTGATCTCAATTCAAGTTAATAATACATGGCCAGTGGTACAGGATCTACTCAAGACGTCCAGTTCTTTTAAATTTCTGAGTCTCATGCTTCAAACTGATACATGTCTTTACAATTCAGTTTTCCGTCGAATTCAATGCTTTCACAATTATTTGTTGTGTTGTGAAATCTTAAATATCTATTCTGCTCAATTTCTTTTATGTAAATAATGCACCTCTAAATTTGTAACCTCTATAAATCGGCCACAAATTTCCCGGACTATTTGTCGGTCATAAACTTATTTATTTATCTAAGACATGAAACCTTTAAGAATAAAGATAGGCAGGCTAGTGTTAAAATATGATAACCCGATAAAGGGCATATAATTATGTAGTTTAAGATCATTAAAAAAACTCGATATAAAAGAAACCTGATATTGCATCTGATTTGTCTTGGTTCCCTCACGTTATTCGGGACATCTTATGTGTCTAAGAGACTTTAATTTGCTTTCTTATTTATCTGATGCGGGAGTTGTTACTTTTTATACAGCTTTGTCGCAAGCCGATTATTCCATAGAATTATATTGATAATCCAAACTTATCTTCTTTTTATTTTCATTTTGTATAGTAATAAGCACACTTATGTTTAACGTCAAAATTAACTATCATTTTCAACAGTAAACCAAACTATAAAACGAAAGACAAAATTGCTTTTGGTATAAATTCATAAATTAATTTATATGAATCGGAAATAAAGTTTTCCCGTTTTATTCCAACTGTTAAATTTCAAAACTATAAACCTAGACCATGCCCTGCTCAACCTTCGAGGAATTTTATTTCACGTTGTACATAAAGTTTAAAAATGAAGCATAAACTTGCACTATTGTCAGGTTTGATGTATAACAAAAGAGACCTTTAGCACACGCACCGTGTCTCAATACGCGTACGTGAAAATCGGGAAAGCAGATTGAGAAACTATAAAAATAATGAAAGCAGTTTCTAAAAATAGAAAGTCTGTGGGTCTATTTTTAGAAGTTGGTTTCATTATTTTTATAGTTTCTCAATCTGCTTTCCCGATTTTCACGTACGCGTAGTGAGACACGGTGCGTGTGCTAAAGGTCTCTAATCTCTCGACAAAAACTCTTAATTTTATTATTTACTGTACGTGAAAAAATACGGACGGACTTACAAGCCACACGCATTTTTGCAACAAAAACAATAACGTTCTTTAACAGCTTTTAAGAATCGCCATACATGTCATTTTGTTATTTGTTACGTATGATTTCATTTGTATTTAAAAGCCAACATGTAATATTATAATAAAATGTTTGTAGTTGTGCGGCTTTATTTTATAACGGTGCAAAACTCACTTACATATTTTGTAATTCAGACAAGTTCTAGCAGCTTTGAAAAATCTCATTAAAAACTTTGATCATGCAAATAATTAACCTTATTTTCAACTTACCTTCGCACAACACAGAACAATAGTTTATACTTTCACATCACCATATACACAACCATGCATGACACCCGGACCACTTGAAGAGTTGCTTTCATGCTGTTTGCTTTTCACGCCTAGTGCTACACAAAACTGTATTTATTCCGGAATTACCGTGACACGGATACAAAAACGGAGCATCGATTTCATTTCTCTTCAGTAATTTTATAGAGACACTTCACCATTTTCCAAGTAAGCAAAGTTAAACTTGCCAGGGGCAATAGATCTCTGTTTTTACATCATTGTGTGTGCAGTAATTGATCCATAGCGTTATTCTTCTACCTCAACTTGTTCTTTCTCTCCTTTAACTATGAGAGGAATGGTTTCCCCTTAGGACACAGGGACTAAAACAATTCCACTTGTTTTATATATGAGGAACGAGAGGACAAAATAAGAATTAATGAGAGGCACATGACGGAAAAGCGGACGCACGAGGGGGGAGATGTTGAGTTCCGGTCTGGTTCTGTCCCTGAAAGTATTATCCGAACTGAGGGGTGCTGGAAGCAAACACGTGACCCCGCCCCCTTTCTCTCTCAGAGAATGAGTTGTCATGATCCAATAATAATGGGTGCGTACTCGATTAAGGAAACCTGGACCAAAATAAAGATTACAATGAAAAAAAATTTCTATGTCTTAGTGTTACGAGTACCCCTAATAAATCAAAATCATGTCATTGTAATGATCACGGCCCTATGTACTATAATTCTTATGTCGCTTTAATTTAAAATCTTTTTTTTTAAAGGGAAACTTCACTCCCTGCTTTGATAAATATCGATTGGTCGATGTGTACTACAAGGGTATGCCGAAAGCTTAAGCCTATTTATTTCCATAAAATAATATCTAAGATTGTTATAAAAATTAAGAAATATCAAACAAAAAACTATGAATCTCATCTATATGCTGTATAATTTATATATTCAAATTTCTCCACGTAATTGTAACTGCAGTCAACATAACTCGCCAATAATATTATTCCTCTACGAACATAATTTATTGTTACTCACAGAACGTATTATTAAGCTTATAAAAAAACACGTGCACGATATGAGATGGCTTCAATAAAGTTACTTGTGTCTATAAAACAGAAAATGCCATATTTGTCTATGGAAGAGATCGGATGAGTGTTTGGCATATTGGAGGTAAACAATTTGGTGAAGACGCGTTGCTTGAAGTTTCATCTTCCGTCGTTTCTCAACAGAAACTTTTATTTTACGTCTTCGTGTCTTTCAAATTCTGCTAAGCAGGCCACGTCTACAACACCTGCCTACTGATCATAGTTTGCGTTGGCTTTTGTGGTCAGCAAAATCAAAATACGCCGTTTTGTAGTTGCTGCCTTATTTTCTTGACTTTCTTCGATTTGAAATTTGCATGCTGAGTTGGGTCAAAGACGTGTTTTTTTTCTACCATATGTTAAATAACAGAAAATATAGAGAACCCGCCTTCAATTACGGTTGGAACGGCCTTCTACTAGTATTTTATTATGTTGACAAGATGGATGCCTATGCAATGTCACATTAGAACCGCTATGGGCGGAATTAGACTCCGCGGGCTTTTAAAACAAAGTGTGGATGACTGAGTGGCGAATTAGGCCGAGAACACACTGCGCCCGGTCGGTCCGTATCCAGCCCAGCTAAGGAACAAAGTAGAGCATCTGTGATACAGTGGAAAAAGCCACCGTCTGATCATACTGACTGCTTGATTAGACGGTGTTTTTTTTTCCCTCATTGTATCATAACTGCTCTATTTTTTTCTGTTGCTGGGCTGGATACGGACCGGGCACATTATGACCGCAGAATTAAAAAGAACACTTTGACCGAGCTCCTTCATTTGAGTTTTAATTAAAAGATGTTATGTCAAATTTATCTGTATAAAATATAATGCAATAATTATTTTTAAAAAAATCTTGGTGCAACGTTACTAGAAAATTTTAATGTAGATTGATGAGCCTTACTTTTGTCTTAAATTGAAAAAAAAAAGGGAACAAGATCGGAGGAACGCTACCGTGGGTAATGTTAGACTTTCTCGAATGCTTTGAATCTGATAATACGACTCGTGTGGGGCAATGCGTGTCAAATATAAGATGATTAGTTTAAATGTGTACTCAAACATTAGATTGTATCAGATTAGCTTACAAAATAAATACTTTTGAATAAGCCATTCGAAGAACATACCCCGAATGTAAACAATCATAATACAAATATATCACTATCTATAAGTATTCAGGAGACTCTTAAGATCGTATATACTTCACACACTATTCATCGTGAACATGCATTAAACTTTTAAGCTTATTATCAATCACGATCCTGAAATCCTTATGCGCGTCTGAGATTTTTATAATTGGAGGAAAATTATACCATGATAGTCACTTTGACTTTGAGACTAGCTTTGAAATATTTCTCTTAATGAGGTTACCCTCCTTTGTCTAAAAAAATTAGTATGCTTTGCTTTCCGGTCTCAAATTACATCAAAATCATTGCCTCGGAAGGGCATGTGTTCCTAAAATTTCTTATTATCGAATCATTAAAAACATAAAAACCATTTTTCAAAATGCTAGACGGAAGAAAAACCTTAAAAAACAGTTTCGTCCGCTTCGTTTGTTGAATTTCATAGAATTTAGGTTAGATCTAGATCTAAAATCAAAATTAAGAGCCTTAAAACTTGACTCACATCTAGATATCAACTAAGATAATGTAGATTTAGAGCTAGATATAAAAGATATCTTGAGAGTCTATCTGTATTAGGCCTAGATCTAGACTAGATTTTGGCGCCATATCTCTTTCATTTTAGGTACTGCATGTCATGTTTTCAGACCCAGGGCTTAGGCTCTGCGTGTCAGATTACGTAATCGATTAAGGTAGCCGTTTGGTTGGCTCAGTGATGCGTATTTGTAATGTACAAGTTTTACACAATTAAAAAGCTAGATGGTTCGAGGCCGTACGCAAATTTTTCTCGATTTGTTAATGACTAAAAATGACAAAATGGTTCATTTTCAGCATTCCGTCGTCTTCCTCTGATCCTTCATGTTCTTTGTTTTTCTTATTTTATTGTTTATAATAAAGAACTAAAACTTCTTTTAAAACTAGCTTAACAGCAAGAAACATTTACTTCAGTTTCATGAACAGAAAACTATCGTTTGCCTTTAAGAGTTCTGAAATTCACCGAATATCGATTTTCTTCTTGACTTTTGTACTCTCTTGGGATTCACTTTTACTTCTCTGAACGTTTCTGGAAGGTGGCCTTTTGTATTGATCTCGCTACTCTTCTGTTTTGATGGACGACGATCAGTTTAATGAGAAGTCAGAGCGCGGGAATATTATTTTACTAGTACAGCTAACTTACTCTTTCTATGAAGGGTAAAAATGAAATGTTATCAAACCTACAGATAGCAATACATATACTCCACTATCATGCTTGGAGCCCAAAAGAAAAAAAAAGTTACTGAGATTGTGTTACAAACTCTGCCAAAATGTATATTTTGCTAATCATGGCTTACAACTGCCGAGACCGAGATACACATACAGATTTAGATCTCAATGTAGATTAGGTGTATGCCCTAAAACACATCTAGAATATTATATAATAATTTATGAGCCTCAGTCTATGTTTAGATCGTCATTTAGATCTATATCTTACCTTGAAGATTATACAAAGAATAATTTTAGCTTAGAACTGCCGAGACCGAGATATAGGCCTACTTTTAGATGTCAGTATAGATCTAGAATTAGCTTCTAGGCTTAGATCTATGTTTGGATTCTTAAGGTTGAAGAGAGTATTCATAGCTTTTTACATACTGCATATTTTTTAAAGGGAACTTTAAATCGCACGCAGATCATTAGAATAAATCGGAATCCAACGTATAATCTAAATTTGGTTCTAGTAATATCTGCCCTCTGTTTACTTCAGACGTTTACTTGTAACTTTCATGCACATTTTTAGCTAAACATTTCAGTGCGCGCGATATATTCTAGATCTAGATCTGATTAAAATCGAAAATTTTTATTTATGGAAACTGCTCAAAAGATTTTAATAGGTTTTTAAAATGTCGTTAGGTTATAATTTATCCTAAAGTTGGTATATTTAATATGCTTATTTTTTTAAAATTTTATACACTATATTAATCCCTTTCGGGAAATTTGTCTTCGTTACTCAACGTAACTGTGTCGCCATGGAGCAGCGCCACTAATGCCCCAGCAGACCAGTACATTTGAATCTTGTAGCTGGGTACCCATTTTACAGGTGGGTGGACTGGGGAAAGTTAGGGTAAATTGCTTTCCCAAGGCAATTGCAACATGGCATGGTCCCGAATCGAACCCGCTACCTCCAGATCTCGAGTCCGACGCGCTAACCACTCCACCACGCTGCCCCTATGTAAACCATTAGAGCCTCCTGCCTTTTAAACATAATTTTTTGAAGCTCTGAGTTGCTTCGCATATCCAAGAAGAAGATACTGACAGTTCATACCCTAGATTAATTATAATACAATTTTTTAAAACAAACATTTAGTTTCTTTATTGTTTCTCCTATTAGAAAATATTTTTTTGGAAAATACATTTTAGGCGCAATAATTAGTTTTACGATTATTAGTAGGGAACATATTAGCCTGCGTAATTTTACATTAATGCACTATACTCTCATTTCTACAACATGATATCATTTTATTAATACGTTCTCAAGTGACTGTTTCCAAGTCTCCTCTTTCCAGGCGCCTTTTGCTGAACCACCAGTTCGATTACTAGACTATGTCGTTTCTCTTAACACTCTTCGCATTTCTAGCACATTTCTCATAGCACAGTCTCTTTAATATAATGCATAATTCATTATCATTGGCCCAGGAGTGCAGACCCCCCTAGAGCATAAGTCGCCATCCCGCACGCGAGCACTTTCTGTTGTTATTAAAACAGAGACTGCACGCAACAGTTCAATTAGGAAGTTGCTAAAAGTTCATGCCAGGCTTTTCTTCTTTTGATCATTCATTGAACTGATAAACACGGCACTGCCTAAACAATTACAAATATCTGATCCATAAATTCCACTTTGGCAAAAACTCCTTCAACAAGCGTAATAGAAAAGTCAACCATTGTCACCAAACGCTAATCAATACACAATCAAATTCGCTAATTCCCTAAGATTGGGTTGAGACCTGATCTTTAATTATTGATGCGTTCACTATTTTTGTTGAGTTAGAAGATATTTAAAGATTCGAAAGTTGATATTAAAAGTACTTTAAATCATATTGTACAGGCCTTTTGAAAACAAGCTTCTATATTCAAAGTTACTGTTTCTTAAATTTTAAAAATATCGACATATATTTTTTTAAAGTAGTTTACACAGAATGCGTTGTATATCGGCTTACATACACCATTTTCTAATCATAAAGGTGAGCCCAAAGCTGTAGAACGCTCTATGTTTTACTGCGTTTTTCTCTCTTTATTCAATAGAAAATAGAAAATTGGTATAGTTTTGTAAAAAAAAGTTTAAGATTAGTTACAGGTTGGTGAAGAAAGGTAAAGCTTAAAGTTTCAGCGCAGCTTGTACACACATTCTTAGATGAAGCGTTTCTAGGAATGACCAGCAGCTAAACTCTACAAGTGAGCACCCCTCTTGCCAAATAGCCGTACCGCAAATAAAAGGTCTAGACTTTTCATGCAAGAGTATGAGCTGTAAGTGACACAGGTCATCATTTCTACAGATCACAGCGAAGCTTAAAGATATGTTGCCATTAAAGTGAGACTTTGCTACTAGAAGAGGCTTGCAAGTGTCTCAACACATCTATTTTTTTTCATTGTCATTTCTTCAATATTTACAACACAATTAAGACATGCATCGCACCCGTAAAGCTAAGAATCCCTTAGTTTGTTTCTAAAGAGAGCTGAACAGTTCAAACATCCTACTGCCCTGGTTGGCAATTAGCAATATTGTATAAGCATTAGCCGGGTGAAGACTGGAGTTGAAAAGGAGGAGGAAATAGAGAGGCTAGAGTGTTGATGTCGGATATCTGGGAATGACGGGCTACTACCAGTACCAGCCAGTGTAGCAGCAGGCGGATATTGGTCCTGGCAGTTTACAATAGATGACATCTCCCAGTGCTCTTTGGCCCATGCACTTGGGTGTTGAAATTGTATTAAGAAAGGCTG
>BMAT01005055.1:302248-317234 GCA_019649035.1 Elysia marginata
TTCTTTGTCTATGAAATTATTTGTCTATCTATCAATTTATCTACCTTTCGACCGATTGATCAATCTGTGTATCTATTGATTATGATTTTATCTAACAATTTATGTATATACCTCCCTACTTAAGTACATTGTCGTGTAAGTTAGTTTCATATTTTATCGATTAATGCGCCCACAATTATTCAGTTAACTCTAAATATGTCTACCCATCTGTCTATATCTATCTATCTAGCATTGTTTTTATCCACTTGTCACAGGGTCTATTCACTAATTCAATTACAAATAACAACTGCAAATTTATCTTTGTTGTTGTTATTGTTGTTGTTTTTGTGCTGTTGAGGCTGTGACAAAACATCGTAATTCTGTCGTTTGTAATGGGGGACAAAGTATTTTCAGAAATAATATGAAGAGTAACCATACTGTCAAATTAATGTGCTTTTATGACTTTCTTAAATTGCATCATTATGCTTTGACGTAAATTTTGTTTTTAATACATTGACCAAGAAATATAGAAACGGTCACATCTCAAACCTGTCGGTTGTGATGCAATAGAAAATGTGTGCCCTTTTTTGGATAAAAGTTTCAACAGTAGGATACTAAATGATGTAGTTTGAGAGGATGCAACGCAAGAGATTTTTCTGAATGTCTTCATTTCTTTGCTATTTTTGTCCAAAATCACAACCGACAGAATTACGACCTTTTGTTACAGCATATTTTACATTTCATCTGTTCATCCATCTCTTGTATCTCTCTCTCTCTCTCTCTCTCTCTCTCTCTCTCTCTCTCTCTCTCTCTCTCTTTTCTCTATTTCTCTCTCCCTTCCTCTTTTTGTCTCTTTCTATTATCTAATTTTATCTTTGACTCTGTCTTCTCTTTCTCTTTCTGCGAGGAGCTTTCGTTACTTAGCTATTTTATGAATGCCAGAGAGAGTTTTTTAATACGTTCAGAATTAACTTTGTTGTGGGGAAATGAATACTGTCTGTAATGATATGTATCGACTTACTTGCTGGAAAGGTTTATCCCTTTCTATTAAGGGCAATTACTTTTTTATCTGAGATACCGTGATCAACAAAAAGCTACTGTATAATGCAAGAAATGTCAGGGGCTAAGGGAAATAATTAAGCTATAGTAATACGTACTTTTTATTAGATTATGCACTGAAATAAAGGTGAAGTTTGTGCTGACAAGCTTATTGTATCTCTAATGCTCTGCACACAAATGATACAATTTCATTCACAGGTTTCTAAAAGATTTGATTGTCACCTAAGTTGAAGCATTTTTACTTGGCTGAGCAGCACTTTTATCTTGGGGTCCCTTCGGGGCTGGGGCCAAAATGATTATTTTGAAATAACCAGAGAAGGCCAACCAGCTAGCTGATTGGCTAGGCTAGTTTGCTATTTGGTCAGTCAAGTACGCGAAGGAAACCAGGATACTTTCTAGAATTAACCCGGGGAAGAGGGGCGGGATCGGTCAAGGAACAGCAAAAGGTAGGCCTAACGAAGTTGTATAACATTGGCTATTGATTACATGGCTACAACACTTATGTATACGCAAAATAAAAAGGTAGGCCTGTAAAACTGTATACGTGAAGCCTATAACAATGGCTAATAATTACAGGGCTACTGCACCAGAGAATACGGAAAAGCAAACGCTAGGCCTGATAAAACTATGAAAGTTGCTACGACAGAACATAATGACACCGTCAGGAGACAATCCAGTTGATCCCTTTATTCCGTTTGAAAGTGTTACCAATGGAGACGAGTATTGGCTCAACACCGGCCGGTTCTCTGCTTACAGGGGTCCACACAGACACTGCCTAGGCCTGGCGGACAAGCCAGGACATGGTAACTGTTCTTGTTGCCTTAAGTAAACATGCAAGAGTTGGCAAACTTTGCTTCTCTCTCCTGTCGGCATGCAAAATACCTCCCTGACTGCCTTTTTGTCTGGTGGCTGTTTTCCTTATCGTCCTGTCTCTTTTTCTTTCTATCTATCTGCCTAATTTGTAGTTGTTGTTGTCTTTCGATCTTTAATGTAGTTTCGTGTTTTGTCAGGTCCCCCCCATCTCTCTCTCTCTCTCTCTCTCTCTCTCTCTCTCTCTCTCTCTCTCTCCCTATCTCTCTCTCTCTTGATATCTTATTTATCTAATTACAGCAAGTTTGCTTGCGTCTCTTGTTCATATCACTCTCTATCGATGTGGGTCTCGTTTTTCTCATTTCTGTTTTGTTTATAACAGTAAGCGTCAAACTGAAACTTTAAACCGTCTTCCAACCTGTCGCGAACTGCTAATACGGCTGGTGCTTGTTTTTATGTCTTTTTTCCTTTGTTCAGTACTTTTACTCTAGAATCACCTCTTAAAGAGATATTCAATATTTTCGACTTCTCATCTTGTATAACAGTTTCTCAGAATAAAAGTCATTTATCTATTCGCTTCTTTTTTTGTCTTTATTCCTAGTTGTCGCTATTGAAAAAAATTTCTAAGAGTTAGTTCTATATAGTCAGGTTTAATAAAATTTGCCATTCGTTTATTTTTATTGCTAAAATCAAACTTTGGTACGTAATGAGTGTTTTCATGACTTCTCTCATTTTTTTCATTTCTCTCTCTCTCTCTCTCTCTCTCTCTCTCTCGCTCTCTCTCTCGCTCTCTCTCTCTCGCTCTCTCTTTATCTCTCTGTCTCTGTGTGTCCTCTGCCTTACCGTAAAATGTTTACACTGCCCATTTTTATAAACGCAATAACCATCCTTGGTGATTTACTTTGATTCAAGCTCTCAGTACTCAATTCTTTCAAAATGGTATTAGGCGTTTCCTTTCTTATTCCAAGCTTTTTAGCACTTCTTAGAAGGGAACTTGAAAATGAAATTTTTAGCTTTCAGGAAATACTTTGAAGCAAGGAAAAACCAGTATTGGGCAATAACGAAAAAACGCTTGCAACCCCGGGGCGCTGAAAGCTTTGCAAGCTTTGATGCAGATACCCAATATCAAAAGTCTACCAGTTGAAATTTAGCCAGAGGACGTCAGGTTGAGGATAAATCTTCTAGTTTCTAGTTTACTTTGATAACCTTCCAATTAAATTAAACTCTGGTTTATCCAGTCAATACAAAGTTATACAAGTACATGTATTGAAAATAATCGATGCTTAGTCAGCACTTCCTAACATTTCTAACAAATTCTACCATTTACATCTAATATCGTACAGTAAAGTACACTAATGTAGAATATCAGTATTAAAGAAAAGGAATTATTATGCACTAATTGGTGCAAGATTGATTTTGATATAATGTTAGCTTTAACTGGCTTACTTAAGAGATCACGTGGCATGTACGAACAATAAATATTGTATTGAAAGCCACTTTCTTGAGATAACAACAGCCCTTTCAAAACGAGTCAGTGGTCGTCTTTTCTTTTAAAGCTATTTTTGTAGGATAAAACTGCTTACTGCGTGGCATGCATGTACCGGTATTACGTGTCAAGACTTGATATAAATCTTCCTTGAAAAAAGTGTCCCTTCACTTTGCATGTCTAGGTGATAAAACAACACGATATTAAACAGAGCGTATTATTTTTCCGTTCGCGTATTGATAACAGCTATAGGAGATCTCCAATATAGTGTTTGTGGAATGCCCGATCAAATTTTGCATAGTGAGGGAATAAAAACTGTGTTGTTCTACGTGTGCAAACTTAGCTGAGAAAGCTTATCTTATAAGGAGGGGGTGGGATCCACCAAGTGAGATTCAAAATTGAATGTCTTGTCCACGAGATCGTAAGAGCTGTGATTTTATCAGCAGAATGAATGCCCTGTATGGAGGTCTAGAGAAAAGGTCTGCAGGCCCAATGACATACTGATCCACTCAGAAGTATTGACAGAACACTCAAGTTTGAGCTGTCTTAGCTATCAACTGATAAGCTCAAGTTGTTTAGCAACCGTAGTATATCATCTACCTAAGTCTTATGTTTTAACTAAAAATAGAGGTACGATAGCCCTAAACCCAGCAGCCATTATAGTCAATGTCCACCAACCTCTGCTCTACTGGGCTTGGGGTGGTAATGATATGCGATATGCCTTGCGACGATTGTAACCCAATTCCAAAGACATTGCTTACCGTGATATTTTATTTAAGTTTTGGGTTGAGAATATATTCAGGCCTATTGATCTACTCAAACTATAGTTTTGTGAGCTTTTCATTGCATCTATATGAATTCATGAAGTCTTAGGGAGAGAAACCTTAAGCAAAATTTAAAAAAATATTCGTAAAGGTAGTTGGCATGTTAAACAAGCTTGTATAAAAAATTTTTATATTAAGCTTCGATTCTCCTCAAATCTTCCTTTCCCAGTATCATATTACGTTCATTCCGTTCTGTTTTGTTGGCTATCACACCACGTATTTTCTTTGCCATGTGTCCCAATTATCTGATGAAATGATATGCAGCGGACTCGGTGTCGCCTTAGCCCTTCGAAGCTTTGGCCTCTGAAGTTCTATTGAGGCATCTAGATAGCCTTTTAAAGTTAATGCAGTATAGATTTTCTTTTCTCTACCACGTGACAGAAGCGCAAAATTTCTTTCTGGGCGGTTCATAATTATACATACCTTAGCCAAATCTTTAAGATAAAACACCGAGTTCCCTCCAATTTTGTCCCTTTTTCACATTTTTTTGAGGGGGGGGGGGGGCTATAAAATCCTTCTATTCTTTTGTCTCAATTATCTCAGACGGGTTTTTCCTTTCCTGCTTGCTGCAGCCAATAGCTAAGCTCTACCCACAAAATCTTAAGACCCGCCCCACCCCCATTGGACACAAAGCAATAAGCGGATTAACTCTGGCTGCGTTCACGACCCTTGGTAGTGGGCGACTTCTTGGCAAGTCTTGGAATGCAAAGTGTCTCGTGGAAAGCGGGTTAACCTTATGGCACAAATGGCTCTGATGAATTCTTTGTATTTATCGGTAGAAGTCGAAATTTTGTGAAATAACCAGTTCAATGAAGGCATATTGGAGAGAGGGTAAAAGACGAGTTGTCAGGAATGGATGTCTATGTATTTCAACTTTGTATTTATATCATGTTGTTATTTTTTGTCTGCCTACAATCTGACCGCCTTGTCCGTAGTTCTAATTTATAGAAATAATCGATTGTTTCATTTTTTTCTCCGTACCTTTTGCCCACATGGTGATCCTTCTTGTTGTTTGCGTAAATGATTGCATTGGGTCACTCCTTCACTACTGCGCGTCCTTAGCAACACCTTGCTGGTCGGCTTGCCATAACTAACGTTGGTCAATGTTTATCGTCACCATGACAGCAGGCTACGCAATGCCTTGGGGTTAAGGGGGAGAGGGCGAAATGCCTGGCGATATATAAGCGCAGGGCAGCATTAGTCTGGGCGCATTCAGTTCTCACTTCGACACCCTCAAGCTCTTGTGAGCCAGCCTGATTTGCTGCTGTTTACAGCTTTTTTTATTCTTACATCCAATCCATCAACATGGTAAGTGTCACATTTCAATAATTGCCTCTGCTCAACTTCGTTGAATTTCGCATGTATTAAGTGCACAGTCTAGTCAGTTGAAGGAAAATCTAGACATTTTTCCTCAAATTGACATAATTATTATACTAGTTTTTGTTTGAACCGTAAAATGTTCCAAGATCTACAGTCAGTATTAAGAAAATTTAATCTTAATATTCGATCTATATCTGTATTTATTGGCGAGTGTGAGATACCTCTCAAACGCTTGAAAAATAATCTAATTTTACCATTGATGGATAACACAGTATCACAAGTTGCAGCATAATTATGTCTATCTCAAAACATTTCATAAAATTATGCTGTACGCCAGGAAAATCATAACACCTTAGTCCTTTCGTTTATTAACTATGTTGATGGCAAAAGAACATTGTTTTCAAAACCGATTACCCTCTCTCTCTCTCTCTCTCTCTCTCTCTCTCTCTCTCTCTATTTTGTATCTATGAGCATCTTCATCAAACTGTCTCATTCGCTTTTCTGAAGGCTTTTACTCCTCCCACCTGTCTAGCTATGTCCTGTTCCAAGACTCTCTGTGGCCCTTTTCCCCAAGATTTGTGTGTTTAAGCGACTGATTATCCCAATTTTTTAGCCTGGAATACAAAATCTTCGGATATAGAATTGTTGTACTTCTTAAGAGAGACAAAGATTTGAAAAATGGACCTTTGAACGTAAACACAATCGCCGCCTAGTTAAAAACTAGTGGCGAAACAGCAGCTATTTGATGAGGGAAAACAGGAAAGCTCTTAAAAGGAGAAGAAGAAATCATAAGGAAGAGTGGGTCCAAGTCAATATTTTATTGGCAGAGAGTGATAGAGTTAGCGGATTCGATATTGATCTCTTTAGCGTTTCATTCTGGCTGGGCACAAGAGGCCTCAGGTAGAACTGAAAGTTTCCGCGACCTGAGTCCAGCAAGCAAATGCTGGTCAATGTTCATTTTGCCTGAAAGTTTTTTGTTGATGTTTTCTTTACAACACGAGCAGTATCAAATTTAGTGGTAAACTTTTTTCCCCGCATAAACATAGTTGCGCGCGCTGACTTTTTAATATCGCAGAGTCAAAAATGCTATGCTATGAAGAGAATATTTTAAATTATTTTTAATGCAAATTGGCAGCTTGTGGGACATAGAGTAACGTTCTCTGTTGAAAGTGTGCACAAAGCGGCCTTAATACTAGAAAACACCATAGTATGCTAAAATTTTGTACAATTAAAAAGACAAAAGAATGTCATGTGAAGGCATCAATACCCTGCACCTTTTTTCCTCGTAATAGACCTGAGGTTAACTTCTTATGTTTCTTGTCTATCTTGCTTTTAAATCTTATTTATATTCTTTTAAGTCTCTTTTATTTAGAGCTAAAACCATGCGCTATTTCTCCTGAGTCTTGCCGTTTTCCGCCTCCCACTGTTCCCATTTACTTTCAATCCGCTTTATCTTATTTTCTAAATTGCATCTCATTCTCTGTTCCGCAGCGTGAGTGTATCTCTATCCACGTCGGCCAAGCCGGAGTCCAGATTGGCAATGCCTGCTGGGAGCTGTACTGCTTGGAGCACGGTATCCAGCCTGATGGCCAGATGCCCTCTGACAAGACCATCGNNGTGGTGACGATTCCTTCAACACCTTCTTCAGCGAGACCGGAGCTGGCAAGCACGTTCCCCGTGCTGTCTTCGTGGATCTCGAGCCCACCGTAGTCGGTGTGTATTTTAGACATAATAGCCTAGAACGCCGAAATTGTGTTTTAATAAGCATGCGAATCTTACTTATGGGCAATGGCTTTTGTTAAAGGGCCTTTACAACATATGAGAAGAAGAAAAATTCGAAGTTAAAGGGTGGCTCTCATGGTATAAAATAAAAATAATAATATTGACGTTGTCGTAGAAACTGTCGGTATTATTTTGTGAGCCTATAGACTTTAAAAAATCGTGGGGATTTTTTAATTTAAAAAATTTGACTAAAGTTAACATCTTCAACTCTGTGTTTGTGCGGAGAATCAATTAAATATAAAGATGATCTGACGAATCTATGTTTCTGTGCTCAGATGAGGTCCGTACCGGCACTTACCGCCAGCTGTTCCACCCCGAGCAACTCATCACCGGCAAGGAGGATGCAGCCAACAACTACGCACGTGGCCACTACACCATTGGAAAGGAGATTGTCGATCTGGTCCTGGACCGCATCAGGAAACTGGCTGACCAGTGCACTGGACTTCAGGGCTTCCTCATCTTCCACTCCTTTGGTGGTGGCACTGGTTCTGGCTTCACCTCACTCCTCATGGAGCGTTTGTCAGTGGATTATGGCAAGAAATCCAAGCTGGAGTTCTCCATCTACCCCGCCCCTCAGGTAAAACAATCAAACTAACAGGACGCAAATTGAGGAACTTATAAAACTTATTTTAAGACCGTTGAACCTAAGCACGAGACTCATAAAAGCTGAATGTCGCGCGTTTTTTTTCTTCACTGCGAGTAACTTTATAGAATCATAAACTAGCTCAATGTAATGCATGTCTCATTTTTTATTTCTCTATAACTTCACTTCTATTTTAAATTTGCACCGTTTTGGTCACCATATTTTCCAGCTTAACACGAGGTGAACATGTTTTTATTTCCAGGTGTCCACTGCTGTGGTCGAGCCCTACAACTCCATCCTGACCACCCACACCACTCTCGAGCACTCCGACTGTGCCTTCATGGTGGACAACGAGGCCATCTACGACATCTGCCGCCGTAACTTGGACATCGAGCGTCCCACCTACACCAACCTGAACCGTCTGATTGGTCAGATCGTGTCCTCCATCACGGCCTCCCTCAGGTTCGACGGTGCCCTGAACGTGGATCTCACTGAGTTCCAGACCAACTTGGTGCCCTACCCACGTATCCACTTCCCTCTGGCCACCTATGCCCCAGTCATCTCTGCCGAGAAGGTGAGTTTTTACTATAATTACTTGTAAATATCTAAACTATATTCTAAAGAAATTGATTTACGCAATTGGGACAAATGATGATTTTTAGTATTCACAACTACACTCAATTATTTTAAAAATGAGAAAAAAAATGATTCTTTCAAAATTCATATCTTTCAAAACCAAGAGGAGTGTTCACAGCCGTAAAAGAGGCTTGTGTGTAAATAATGATATTGACTCTCAGCTCCATCATTGTTTGAAATGTTTTGAAAGTAAGCCATCTCAAACACGGCTAAAATTATAGCTTCATGTGTTCCCATTCATTTCATAATTTTTTTTTCAAATTATGGTATACATGAAGAGATAATTGGAACAATGGACAAGACTTATGAGATAGGTTAATGCTAAAACGCCATCATGTTTTAATCTATGCAGGCCTACCACGAGCAGCTGTCTGTGGCTGAGATCACCAATGCTTGCTTCGAGCCAGCCAACCAGATGGTGAAGTGTGACCCACGTCACGGCAAGTACATGGCCTGCTGCATGTTGTACCGTGGTGACGTTGTCCCCAAGGACGTGAATGCCGCAATCGCTACCATCAAGACCAAGAGGACCATCCAGTTCGTGGACTGGTGTCCAACTGGCTTCAAGGTAGCTTTTAAAAACAGCTTGAAATCGGCTCTTCATTAGGTTTCTTTTTCACTTAGGAACAATCTACTTTTATCTGATGAGGAGCGGGCGGAACATATATATTTTTTTTACTTAAGTCCGTCATTTTATCAAAGCAGCATGTTGTGCACTATTGCTTGTGTTTCATTTATATTTCAAATAAGTTGTATATGTATTTATAGTTTAATGACAGTTTATGGTTGCTAATGGTTTCGTTATCTGTAATCTTTGTGCTACAATATCTTACTGACCACTTTTTTAAAATTCCTTTAGGTCGGCATCAACTACCAGCCACCCACTGTCGTGCCCGGCGGTGACTTGGCCAAGGTCCAGCGCGCTGTCTGCATGTTGAGCAACACCACAGCCATCGCCGAGGCCTGGGCCAGACTTGACCACAAGTTTGATCTTATGTATGCCAAGCGTGCCTTCGTCCACTGGTATGTCGGTGAGGGTATGGAGGAGGGTGAGTTCTCCGAGGCCCGTGAGGACTTGGCTGCTCTCGAGAAGGACTACGAGGAGGTCGGTGTCGACTCTGTTGACGGTGAGGGTGAGGAGGAAGGCGAGGAGTATTAAACAATACTCTGACCCTGAGCCTACAACCCGCCGGCAGGTTATGATGAAAATGTCGGAATAAATCGGATCGCAAAACTTAACGTTTTGTCTTGGTTTTTTATTACTTGATTCATTTATGTGTTGCGTTTGTTGTGGTTTTTTTGTGATAAAAGCAGTCGGTGCTAAATATTTTTATTATTTGACTATAATCAAGCATTTATTTCCCCACATTGTGAGTCTGCGAGGTACTTGGAAAGACTGGGTGTTAGGAGCATCTTAATTCAATGTGAAAAAAAAACTTTTAATCACAAAGACAAAGCTATGAATGAAAGCAACAGATTGCCATAGTAACATATCTTAAAGGAATCGACCTTATCTATCTCAAGTCATAAAAACATCAGGCTCATGAATTATTTAGTCATTCAGCTATGGCTTCAGTTAATGTGTCTTTTTCCTGCATTCAGAATTTTGTCGTTGTTGCTAAGTTTTGGTTCACACTGCATGGGGCTGACAAAAAAGACAATGTTCAGTACTTGTAAAAAATGAAAAAAAATCTGTCCCAATTGTTACGAAGTTACAGATTAGCATTTTAATTAATTCAAAATTTGTCAAAATCGAAAGTCAGTTTGCCCACGATGTGCGTAGTTATGAAAGGGACCTGAAAAATCATATGACAGTGGAACCTGTTCTTAGCGACCGCTGGAGATCATAGACAAGGACTATATATAGTCTAATATACTAAAGGGACCAGCAATCACAGCTAAACCTGACAAATCATATGCCAGTGGAACCTGTTCTTAGCGACCGCTGGTGATCATAGTCAAGGACTATATATAGTCTAATATATTAAAGGGACCAGCAACCACATCTAAACCTGACGAACCATATGCCAGTGGAACCTGTTCTTAGCGACCGCTGGTGATCATAGTCAAGGACTATATTATAGTCTAATATATTAAAGGGACCAGCAACCACAGATAAACCTGACGAATCATATTACACTGGAGATCATTGACAACGTGAAGACACAAGGCGTGAGGCCGTTTAGTTGGGCCATGGGTATTTTGTTTCCCATCACACTGTACAAGAAAAATGGCATTCTTTTACCTTCCACATCACCGCCTATCACAGCAGTTTCTATCAGATTTTGGAAGGGTGGAAGATTTTATTCTGTATGTCCTTTACAAGCAGCTAACGGTCTAAAACTGTCCATTTGAAGCTTTAACGAGAATCGGTTGGGTCAAAAAGTTGCTTAGAGTCACATTGAAAAAGTGGTCGGTTGGGGTGGTATGATGAAAACACTGGAGTGAAAAGGCAAAAGAGATAAATGTAACTGGTTGTTATTGCAAATCGCAGCTTAAACAGGTGTCGAAAGGAGGGCAAGTTTGATATTTTAAGCCAAGCTTCATTTAACCTGAAGTTTTCATAGAACTAAACAAGAAAAGTAGTATTAAAATTTGAAAGTGTCTTTCAGACAACTTGTATATACGGAGACAGCTCAACAAGATATTGTTCAGTGTTGCCACAACAACAAAGAACTTGTGTTTCAAAGAGACTGACTGAATTGACTGCATAACGTTTGTTGTTGAAGGAAAAAATATTTTAACCCGTGGTACCTATAAATAACTGNNNTAAATATTTGAGTTATGTTTTGGGGGTATTAAAATGAATTTCTACCAGTAAAAAATGAGCAGATTATATTGAAAGGATATACTTAAACTCACTGACATTGCACTGTGTGTTATCATTCAATGCTCAGATTCTAATAGAATACTGAATAATTGATTGGGGCGGTTCTTTTTCCAATGTTGTAAGAGACAAGATCGATATCACACACACATATTACAGATTGAACAAGAAACTCAAGTTGGATATAAAAGCAAAGCATCTACCCTCATTTTAAACGTTTATATTCTTGCCTCCTCCAAAACCCCTGAACTAAAGCCATGTTATTTCCTCCTAAAAAGTGCCTAATAGCGATAAAAAGTTGGATGAAAAACAACAAGCTGAATAGTGAAAAAAACTTAGATTTTACAGATTCCCCGGGGCTACTGTAAATTGGGCATTGGTCCTGTTGAAAACCTATGTAGATAACTAAAAAGGAAACAACTTGCCTTAGAAGTTTTCAAAGCAGCAACTTCATGTTGGGGAACACGAGACGAGTAAAGTAAGGACATGTTTGAAACATATTTTATTATGCTCTTTGGTGTTTACCAAGTTAGAATACTACCATTTTTTGTATATCTAACTTCCGAAAGCTTGATCTTTTTTTTGCCAAAGGCGCTCCCATCAACAACTTCAACTAATCATAAAATTAACAATAGCCTACGCCAATTATTTAACAGATTCATTGGTTACTCCTACAATAGTGAGTAGTTTAAAAATCCTTTGTTGGGTCAGAAATGCATACATTAATTGATGCCACCCTGCAAGAGCTCATCAGAGACTTGGTTTCCTCCTAAAACTACATTTTTATCTGTGCTGCACGAATAAAACAGTCAAACTTTAGTGAAAAGTGTTTTCAAAATAGATACGCCTCAGACCTTTCAAAGACTTGACGATGTCAACGTTTGAGGTCTTGCGACCTGTTCGTTGGTCCCTCGGCGTAGTTTGGCACGGGTGCCTGAACATTGTTTACACTCTTTACGCCAGGCAGGAGGGGGAGAAACGAGCAGAGGTGCTTTCCCAATACTTGTCAGTCTACTCTTGAAAGAGTTGGGGGTGGGGGCATTAACAACACTCTTTGGTAAGCTGTTCCATCTTGCGATGATCCGATTCGAGAAAAAGTGACCCCCTGTGTCCAATCGAAATCTAGGTTTTGACAGCGTTAATAAGTTTCCTCTCAGGTCTCTAGGACGTCAGAGAGTACAAACTTCGGATGGTCCACCGCATAAAGTTCATTGAGGTACTTGTATACCTCGATCATGTACTCTCTATTACGCCGGTGCTCCAGTGATAAAAGTTCACGAACCCTCAGCCTCTCTGAGTACGGCCTATTCTTGATTAGTAGCAGCCTTCTCGCTCTTCTCTGGACTTCTTCCACTTCAATGCTAAGATTTTTGTCGTGAGGCTGCCAAACTGCGTGGCCCTTCTCCAAGATAAGTCGCACCACGGTTTTGAACAATAAGATGAAAGTCTCCTCCGACAAGTGGTCAGAAGGCCTTATTATGCCGACTATGCTGTTAGCCTTGGATATGCATTGTTCGACATGCTGTTTAAAAGTAAGCTTGTTGTCAGTGATAACACTAATTCTTTACCTAATTCGCTTTCCGCTAACGGTCGAGTAATATCTCCACCATCATCGATTGTCTCTGTCATGGGGTATCTGGCCTCTGACTTCTTGTTGCCCAGCTTGAGGATAATGAATTTTTTGTAGATGGGACTTGAGAAGCCATTTCTTTTACCAATCCTTCAGTCTACATAGGTATTCCTGCAAGAAATTTTGTGGCACCGTTTTCATCACTACGATTGTAGAATTTGGTGTCATTTGTTAACATTTTTACTGCTGACCTAATACGTGTTTGTAAGTCATTAATGAAAATGACAAAAAGGGGTTTACCTTGGGGTATACCGCTAGTGGCACTTGCCACACTTGAGAAGGATCCGTTGATAACTACCCGCTGACGTCGATTTTTTCAAGAAAGCCTCAATCCACTTCAAGACTTTGCCAGCATTGCCATTGGCAGTTACCTCAAGGAGATGTCTACGAGAGGGACTGTGTCAAAGGCTGTTTGAAAGTCCATATATATTGCCTCTACGCTCCCGCTGTCATCTAAGATGCTAGTCCATTCATCTTGGACTTCAAGCAGCTGGGTAGTGCAAGATCATCTAGCGACTGAGCCATGTTGATGCTTGCTGATTAGGTTATTTTTCCTGAAGGTGTGTAATTACTCCCTGCCTGATGATCTTGCCCTTGCACATGTAAATAATGCAGGTCAAACTCACAGGTCGGTAATTACAGGCATCTGAGCGATAACCTTTTTTTTTTGAAGATCGGGTTTACGTTTGCCTGGGATATTCCCTTTCTCCAGCGACAGACTAAAGATGCGAATAACCGGAGACGCCAGTACATCTGCATTTATTGTCAATATAAGTAGACTAATCATACCCGGGCCAGTGTGCAAGTCAGCTAAGACCTTTTGAACATATTTGTCAGTGATTTCTATGACTTCTAGTTCTTTCTCATTGTTATATTTTAGTGGATCGGGCAAGCTACTATCATACTCTTTTATAAAGCCGCTTTGAAAAAAAATAAGTTCAACGTTTCTGCTTTCTTCGAATACGCCCCTGTCTTTCAACCTTTCTCCTTTTTAAATCAGCCACTCCTGATCTTGATGTGGTCTCAGCCTTCACAAACATCTAGAATACCTTTGGTTACATTTGTACTTCTTGGCAACATTCTTTTCCTGCTTGAGTTTTCCTGTTTGAGTTTGGTTTCTTTTGGCTAAATTACTTGCCAGTGACTACTTTGGAATGAAGTCTCTCTTGAGACGAAATCATCGTAAGGCCTTAAATTGTACTTTAGTCTAATTAAAATAAGCGTTCTTCTAAACAGGTCTATTTTAATAACTTGCAGTTTTTAGCAACTACAGCTTTTGTTATATATTGAAACTTACGTTGCCATACTTTTTGTGAACCCTAGTTCCCATACATAGTTTTGATTGTCTCCATTTTAATTTATACAAAAAAGCTGTAACATTTCACATTATTCTTGTGTTAAATTTCACTTTTTTTTTGTTTTTAGTCCTATGTAGGATGTATTTTTACTGAATGATTATGTTTATTTCTAACCTTTTTTACGTGGAGCAATGATTTTGCAGACTATGGTCAGCTCACTGAGTTCATTTGCCGCGTTTCTATTATTTGTGTGGCGCTCTCACAAAAGAAGTTGACTTAAGCCAATGTTCAAATTTAGAAAACTGACATTTTTAAATCTCAGGCTCAAATTGTTCCTAAAAACTGTTTTCTTATACATTGAATGTTTAGAGTTATTCTATCATATACACCAACAAGAACATTCAGTTGTGTTGTTGGTTGGGGATCTTTTTTTATACATTGTATTTTGAAATTTTACAATACGTTTTTCTTCATTCATTTCTTTGTAACAGGTCTGTTTAATCCTCAATGTTTCTCAATGTTCCATACGCCACAAATGATGTCGTGATTTGAATATTAAACTGTTTTTCACTGTCTTAAATAGCGTCTCGGGTGCTTTGACCAACGTGGTTATCTTAATATAAAAAAATATCTGCAATTTAACTCATTTTGTAGGAGCCTTTCATGCAAGTTTGGTAATTTAAAAAAAAAACAGGAAACTGTTCTACAGTCATATATACCAACAGGCCCATCAGAGTTGTTTTTTTTTTTTT
>BMAT01005055.1:318923-334530 GCA_019649035.1 Elysia marginata
ACTTCATCTGAGAGGTCTTTTCCCACCCTAACCTTCGTCTTTTGCGTCAAATACAAATGTGAAATCAAGGCTATGTCATTTGGGTCAATATCTGTTTTGCGCATGGCTTGGATTAGTTTGTCATGTTTCTCCAAGGACCAGAAATTTTAAGGATCGAAGTTGAAAAATGTCTTAAAGATATGAAATATGGCAAGGCAGCGGGGATTGATGATATTTCCTGTGAAATGCTCAAAGCTTTGGGAGATTTTGGTATAGATACGCTCACAGAGCTATGCAACAAAATGTACCACACGGCGTACATTCCAGTCTTCCAGAGGACCTTAAAACTTCAGTTTTTATACTTCTACCTAAAAAACCGAGGGCCACTGACTGCTCAGAATACAGAACTATCAGCCTAATGTGCCATGTTCTCAAACTGCTCCTTACTGTTATACACAAGAGAATAGCACAAAAGATTGACAGTGAAATCTCAGAGATGCAGGCTGGTTTCAGAAAAGCAGGTGGTACGAGAGAGGCAATATTTAGTTTGAAAATACTGGCAGAGAAACACATAGAGATGCAAAAGGATATATATGCTTGCTTCATTGACTATAGCAAAGCTTTTGATAGTGTTAAACATGACAAACTAATCCAAGCCATGCGCTGTTGGACTAAGAGAAGGAATTTACTTTATACCTGTACGACGAATATTACTGCTATATTCCTAAAACTAGCCTAGTTTTCATACATACGCCCTTACCCCCCTATCAACTTATTTAAAAAAATACCAGTAGATTATAATACTTTTTAAAATCAAACAAAATATATCTTGTTTTCTTTTTTCCCAGGTATTTTTTTAATTGTTTTTTTTTACTATGGGTTATCTTTATGTTTGATTTACGAAAGCATTGTAAAGATTTAGATATCTACACGTAAGCCCGTGAAGAGTTTTAGTTACAGTATAAAGCGGTTAGGGGAACTAGTTTGTAAGTTTAGACTTTTGGTATGATCACTTTATGTTTGACTAGATCTAATATTTCCATTTGACTTACCATACAGTATCACTAGTAGTGTTAAGCAATACGGTGGTTGCTTTTATTGGTCTTCATTATACCTTGCTTAATACAGAACATTATGATAGCTGCGAAACTAGTATTACGTCCAGGAGAAAGGGCGATCTTTTGTTGTGGTGCTAACAAAAGTATTAAGGTACACTAACATCCGTAACTGAGGACGCTTTCCCAATGGCTTTTCAGCGTTTCTTGATCTAGGATAGCGTTAGCTCAAACTATTTCTTTAAAGTCTTTGCAAGATTCCTTGGGCTAGACTAGATGTCAAAATAACCACTTAAGTCATTCTTATCATAGAAAATGTAATCTAATCCTAGATCTAGAAAGAGGCCTGTGAAAAAAGAATAGATCCAGGTATTCTGTAAAGATTTTAGATCGAGAGTACTCTAGAGACATCTAGGTGTAGAGTCTAGATCTTCTAGAATCTAGATCTATTCTGTGTTTCAGGCACTCTTGAAGAACTGCGGTACCTCGAGACTGCCAGGTCGATAGAAATATATTGTTATTGATACCTTCATTTCCTCAGAGATTGGACTTTAGAATGCAGCTGTTGAAGTACTTTAGTCGAGGTTGATATATTTCTATTGAACAGGCAAATTCTCAAGGGATCGCAGTTGTTTCAAATGTAGTTAATCTAGATCTAGTATAACTTTTTTAGGTTTATGTGAACCTTCCAAATGTTGTGTAAAAAACGCATTTTTGTCCATCAAAAAGATTTATGGTAATTCTTACAAAATTCGTATATTTTAGTCAAGCAAAGAGATGTCTTGTTTCTCTTGAGACTTAATTTTTTTTTCAGTTTAGTGTTCATGAAATGGGAAATATTCATTTGTTTATAAACTTGAAAGCCTTTTCATAAATTCAACTTGAAAGCCTTTTCATAAATTCAACTTAAAAGCCTTTTCACAAATTTAGAACCTAACTAGATCTAGTGTGCTAAATCAACATGAAAAAAAAGAGTTCTATCTTTTTATTTTTGTCTTGGTTTTTTCATGACATATAATGTAAGTTGGAAATATTTTAAGAGTTTTGATTTGTGGTTACAATTTACTTTTCAAAATGTTCTTTTGTCTTACAAAATGATGACTTTTTTTCAGAACTGGCGGATGGACTTATTTTGTGAAAAAAAACATCTTCTTATGGAAAAAAACCCACAAAATGGACAGGTTCATTAACTTGGATTTTATTTAATACTTGAGTGCATAATTTACACAAGTCATAAGTTTGACCCAAATTTGATTCCATGTCACAGTGTCTCTCAAGAAATACACCTCATTTGCATACAAGTTAACATTTACTTGAACAATATGAGTGATCTTCTGGGTGAAGGATTCATTGAGCATCACATTACATCTCTGCCTGTGGGTTTGGTTCCTGAGTCATGGGGCCTTGTGAAACCAGGACAATATTTTCAGTTGGATCTCAAGATGTGCCAGATTAAGACTCTTGACTTCTCATTTCGTTGGGGAGATGAACGGTAAGTTTCTGTTGATGTTGTATTTTTGTCTCTGTTTATTGAATAATTTTAATATTTATGATTTTCGTTGTTTCTGTAGAATTTTTCAATGATTGCGAAGTATCACTTTTTAAATTATTTTCCTCTAGGGCACCAGCTCCACGCTTATCATCTGTTTTAGAAACACCATCAAAAATTGTTCGTTTGGACTTATCATTAAACGAGTTGACGTCCATCCCACACGATGGAGTTGCCCCTTTCAGAAACCTGAGAGCACTGGATGTGTCACTTAATCAGTTGAGAAAGTAAGTGTCCTTTATTTGTCAGTATTTAATTTTATTCTTCAATAAGTAATATTTTATTATCTCACATGTTCTCTTCGACCTTTGACATCAAATTTTATTTTGTTCTTCTTTTTCATTGTTTTTAATTTGACAAAAATTACTTTAACACAAATAAGATGAAATTGCTGAAAAAAATTGAAAAAAGTTGAAATTTTTAAAATAAATATGCACTAGTTGTTATTGAGATCCTCTACACTAAAATTTGTGATGGTTTGGTTTTTTATATGTGTGCAATCTATTTTTTTTAATGATGATCACAAGACACATGTGATATGAACTTTATGCTAATACCGTTTTTAGTTATTGGTAGTTTTCATTAAAGATGAAACTGATACCTTTCTAGAAATATATTTAATGGCTTAATTTATACACTGAAAAAACTCATATTCAATGCATTCAAGTTGCTGGAAATACCTAAAATTTAGAATTTTTTTTTATTTTACCAAGTTTAATAACTTAGAGGTCATTAAAAACTAAAACATTTGTTGTAAATCTTTACACTCACGACCTTGAGATCCAATTTTAAAATACTGTAGCTAAATGATGTCTTCTTCATTATCCATTGAAATAACTTTTATTTAGTATTTGTATAGTGACTTTTTAATGCATGGTGTTTATCTATATCTTTTCTTTTCATTTTTCTTATTCCAGCTTCAAGGGCATTGAAGTACTGACCCACCTTTATGTTCTTAATTTATCACATAACAATATTTCTCGCATTGATGGTCTCCTCAATAGCCACACTCTTGGTGAACTCAATCTCAGCAATAACAATATTTCAGACATCTCCGGCCTCCCAAGTTTGATCAACCTCAGAGTCTGTAATGTCAGCAATAACAAAGTGAGCTCTTTACATTTTGATAGTTTGAGTCAAAAGATGTTTTTGCTAAAAAATAAAGTTGATAAAATGGAAGTTTTACAGCAAAGAAAAACAAATTAAAAGCTGTTGGGTTTTCTTTTTTTGTTTTGTTTTGTTATTTTTTGTTGTTCTTTTGTTATTTGATGCTGTTCTTTTTCCTTGTATGTTTTAATTTTTCCTACCTTTAAAGTTTATAAAATTTTCATGGCGCAATCATTCAAAACATTTTGGAATTGACAGTTTTGCATGTAATGGTGTTAGTTTTTTACCTTTGCGTTTTATGAGCTTCAACAGTAGTTTATCTCATAATGTGTAAAATTTTTATGATTGAGTAAAAAATTGCTAGATTTGTGACTTGAAACAGCAGAAAAAAGAAAACTCTACCTTAATTGTCTTGTTTGTTTGTTTGCTTTTTTTTTTACACCTGATGCCTTATGGCGAATACATTTTTTAAATATGAACTGTTACATTATGGATTTTAAGTTATTTGTTTCTTGAAAAGAAAGACACAAAAAACATATAGCCCTATATTTTGAATGTTTTTTTTATATCTTTTCCACAACATTTCATAGTATATCATATACTCATACCCTTCAAGAATGCCCATCTTCCACTATTGTGTATTCTACAGCTTAAAAATCTGGAAGGTGTTTCATCTTTTCCACGGCTAGAAGAAATGTATGCCAATCATAATGAGTTGGTCAGTATTGTTTGCTCTGAAAAATAATTTTTAATTCTTATTTTATATGATGATGCCATTTTCTTTAAGGTAGATTTCATCATGAGCATTAGATAATCAAAGTTTTTTTTAATAAAGAAAGAATTTGACATGAGCTGTTATAGGATTAAATAAAACAATAATTGATTAAAATAGTGATACACAATTGTAATGATTAAGATTAATTAAATTATGAGTACATATAGGAATCCATAAATGTAAGCAGCTGAAAAGGCCTCCCTTTTTGCATAGTAAATCGTGTTAAGTTATTCACAAAAAGAGCATGTGAATTGAAATTTAAGTATCATTACCGCACAGTGATAAATCATAGCATTGGGTGAATTTGATATATTCAGGTGGACTTAGTTCCTCTCACTAGCTGTCTTCACTTGCGCGTCGTGAGTGCATCACACAACCACATCAGAAACCTAGACAGCATTCTCCGCCTCATCACCAGACTTGGCACACTACAGTCTTTAAATCTCATGGTAAAAAAATGTGATACTTTGTCTCACTGTCTTGGTAAGACACAACTTTTATATAATACTTAAAAATTATGCTTGCAATTATTTCAAGAACATTTATCTCCTATAATAAGCAAAAGTTTTCTGTTGTCAAGTAAAGGAGAGAGAGATTGTACAGTTTACCACAACTTGACCTATAGATAGTTGTTTCTTTAAATGAATACTGTAAAAACTTTTCTATTTTGTTTCCTAGAGATTCTTTCTTTCTAAGTTGTTTTACCTTTTTATACACCCTGTTAGCAAGAGTCTGAAACATACGATTGTAAGTCTCAATGGAAACCTCCAAATTCTTGACATCTGATAAATTTGTAACCAGGGCAATCCAGTAGAGAGGGACCGGACTTATCAATCAGACATTCTCCGTGCAGGCAACATCATGACATTAGACAATATTTCTGTCAGGCCTATGCCACCAGTATTGGTAAGTATTTCATAGGCTTCTTCATGTATGCATCTTTAAATTGTTTAATGAAGGAGTTGTGAAATTTTTTTTTTAAATGGAAATTTCGGCTGCTAATTTAATTTTTGCAGCATTGTTGCCTTTTAGTTCAAGGTGATTTATTAGGACAAGATTCAAAATTCAGTAATCTTTGCTAATAGTCCTTGATTTTTAAGAGCCATAAATAAAGCAAGATCATTGGCTGATCAGAAAAGAAGAAGAGCAATGTAGAGGCCAAAAAACATGCCTTCATAGTGAATATAGTTATTAAAAATCCTCCTCTCTGTGTTTCCTAGTAATAATTTATCTCGCAACCATGGTGAAAAAGTCAGAAGTCGGAAATTTTAATTTTGAGAAAATGCCATCAAAGGTAGATTCATTCCTCTTTGTCTCTATATTTTGTACCACATGATTTCCTAATGTCTTTCCACAAAGTTTTAATAGTTTAATGCTACTTAGTTCATTTGGAGGCTCAGAAAAATGTGTTGTTCAAAATATCAACACCTTGTAATGCAAAATTTGTGACTTCTGACTTATCCACCGTGGTTGCAAGGCTTTTCTGTGACCCCATACCTCTCAATCGAACACTGGCTCTACTTGAGCTTTGATTTTCAACAATACAGACTCTCTGAAATTCTTATTCAAAGTGATATTACTTGTAATAGTGATATTGGACTTACTTAAATAATAAATTCTTGGCATTTTATAGCTGTTGCTGGGTGCCTTATCTAAAAACCAAAAGGGATGACCACTGATCACTCACGAAACCTATGCTGCTTGCCTGACAAGCTGATATTGTTACGTTGTATTTTCTTTCACAATTAACTGCGCCCCCTTGGTTATTGACAACTTTGCACACTTGTTTCCATGGGCTAAAATAGGCGTATTGGTTGCATTATCCAGTCTTTGATGTGATAGGCATGGTCAAATGACCAATACCAGTAGGTTTTTCTGGTAAAGTCTGGTCTGACTGAAAACTCTGAAGACATAGTGTCTTTTGCCTGGTCAAGTAGATTGATTTAAGCTTACTAAAACACTAAAAGGATGTTTTAAATTATTATATGCAGCAATTCCATGTTAAAAATGTTCTGGACATTATATTCCATAAAGATGAAAATTTAGTTTATAGCCATCATTCATAATTTGACATCACCATAATAGCTACATTTGTATGCAAAGTTTTCTTGGTAGATAGGGACTATAAAGAGGTGTTTTGAAAATATAAAAAAAACCCTGCTTTCCAATACTAAAGGGACTATATGCAAACCGTTTCTGAAGGTGACAGAAATACATATATATAAGAAGACTACAGTACTGTAATTACACTGTGATTATTGATTTAATATATTAAATCTCTTATCTTCACAAAAATAACTTTTCCCTGACTTTATCCTTATTGTATACAGGAAGATCGAAAACGACATGAAGACAACATGCACACTCTTCGAGATGCTGCTACTCAGGCCTTTGAGGAGAGAATGAGAATCGCAAGAGAAAGGAGAGATGAGAATGTGAACTTCCTACAGAGAAGGATAATGTAAGAGATGAGAAAAAGTTCTACAGCTTTAACTTTTAAATTATAGAAGACAAAAAACACAAAAAACACAGAGCATTTACAAATGTAACACAAATGCCAGCACTTTGTGACTACATAGCTTTTTAAAAGTGTAAAGTACCTTTGATATTTCTATTAGTATGAAATAAACTTTTGTGTTCAAGTAATACCTAACCTCAAATGTAATGTGTTACTGAGTGTGGCTTTGACAATTTGCATTAAAAAGTATAAGCCCATGGTATCCTCTACTCAATCTGAGCTCATGCTTTTTTGTCTGTTTGTTTTTTTCACAGGTCGTTTGTTTTATTTTTTCAAAACTTTGCAATAAGAACAGTGATACTGTCTATGTATTAAGAGCTGTTTCTTTCTTCAGAATGAAAATACCTACAAATGTTCTGATGGTTTGGGCTGAAATCTTCTTTCTTTTACATAGCTTTTCAAGCTTAACTTTACTTTTTATATAAATATTTTCCTCCCAGATCTGTTCAACAAGAGTACAAGGAATTTGAAGCAAAGCTCAAAACAGATCTTGAGGCATGCATTAGGTACTTGGCAGGGCTAGCAACATTATCTATCTTGTATGAGCCATGACTATGGTATTTTTTTTTTCAAATTGCATGAAAAGAATGTGAAATGTTGTGTCTCAAAAAACTTTTATAGCTAGGAGCTTTTTTTAAATTGCAACGAAAGAAAGCACATGGTTTAATTTTTGTGTGTCTCTACTTTATTTCTTAAAGAATATTCTGTAGTATCTCTAATATGATCATAGGTTGTGAAAGTGTAATTTTAAGAAGGCTGACATAGAATTACTGCCTGACACTATTCTTGTAAAGATCAAATGTATAGTTTTAAGCTAGCATAAGACATTAATTTTTTTTTATTTGCAACTGCTATCAAATTCACTGCAACTTAATTTTTTCAATACAATAGAAAATATAATCTAGAAGATTTTGTCTTTACAGTAATGATAATTAAAGGATTTTAAGCCTTTTAAGGCTCAAAACTGGTGATACTAAAAAAATGCCAGCACAGGGAATTTTTAGCATTTTCAAACATAACATAATTCATCATATATAATTTATTTATTGTTCCTGACGCAAATGGCAGTAATTCAAGCAATTTCCCATAGTTATCAAAAAATAATGCAGGTTTAATTCTTTTTGTCATAGCAGTTTATCAGGTAGTATAGGGATTCATGAATATTTAGGCAATACATTATATCATTGTGAATTACCTGAAGATAATATTTTTTTACAGAGCAAGAGAAAAAGGATGATTTATATACTTGTTTCAGTGAGAGTAAAAAAGATGAGAAGACTTGTTTTTGTCTTTCATTCTGTCACACCCTGCTGTCTCCATCAGTTTTTCTTTTGCTCTTTTTGTTGTTTGTGTCACCCAAAACTGCAGGCCATTGATTGCAATTTTGTTAAAAGGTCATTACCATGGGCCTCATAAAAATATGGAAACTTACACTATTGTTTATTTATTGATGCTGTTTTTTAAATTTAATCCCAAGTTTCCATGCAGAAAATATGCAATATGCATATTTGTTTTATTTTATGAGATTACATCTGTTTCTCAAATTATTTTAATTTTACACTTGAATATTGTCTTTCAATGGTTTTGAATAGTAACAGTCATAAATTTTAATCTCTATAACTTACTATATTAGATATAATGTACCCAAATTTTGATTTGAAGTATACTCAATACATTTTTTAAATGTTTTTGAAACATTTTCCCTCAGATACTTGGACACTTTGAGTGATGAGGAAATGAAGGACATGAGTCGTAATACAATTGGAGCTCCAAGGCAGCCTCAGCATTGGGCTGCTGATGACCCTGATCTTCCTGTACAGTAACCTCACTTATTTTTAAAAGAATACATTTAATTAATAATTGTGTATTTTAAGAGGGTAACTACAGCTACTTTCAACACTATTACAATTTTTACAGCCACTTGTGCCTACTACTTCTATTAATTCTAGTGCGGTAGTCTATTTCTTCTATTGCTTCTTGTACCACTGCTTTTACTACTGTTTATACTACTCCTGCTAGTGCGAAATTGACTCTTACCTCTTTAGCTTTTACTACCAATACCACAACTGCTGTACTACTAGTGTTGAGGGTACTTTAAAGGTTTGCTATAGCCATCAGTCTTTACTCCTACCACCATTACTATCTTGACTTTTACTACTTTTATTGTTGCTCTTTAAACTACTACTCTACTACTCCTACCACTACTACTACTATTACTACTATTACAACTACTACTACTACTACTGCCCCTAACACTAACACAAATAATACTATTACTACTACTATAACTACTACCACCACTCTATTACGTCTATCACTACCACTACTACTACTATTACTACTATTACTACTACTACAACAATTACTACTCCTACCACTACCACTACTACTACTATTACTACTACTATTACTACTACTGCTACTACTATTACTGCTTTAACTGCTACTACTGTTGCTTTTGGGCAACCTACATAGACGTTATGCTTAGGACATTTTTAACATAAAAATATTATATTTAATAAAGATATGTCGATTTTTGTTGGGTACATAAAAAGATTAATATTAAATCAACTCATTGAAGTGAAAAAAACTCGGAAATTCGATTTTTGGAGATAATTGCTTTTCCTTCAAAGGGCAGGTTAGCTGGAGCTGCTGTTGCCACTATCTTATATGTGCTGCTGCTTTGGCTACTGAAACTACAGCTGCTACTCATACTGTTGCCACTCTGCTGCTTTTTTGCCTCTCCTTTTAAATCTCTAATGCCACATTTATCACCATGAATACTCTTAATGTGCTAAATTTATACATTTATACAACTGGGCGCCATAAAACTTTTATTGTCAGTGCTATAGATATTAACAAAACAAGTTCAAAATTATTTTTAAAGCTGGATGATTTCTGCTCAAATTCAACATACTCATTGTTTTTCTTTTTGTTTATCATAGTTTTTGCTTGTTAAATATATGACTGATGTCTTAAGATCTCTTTAAACTGTCACTATTTGCAGATTGCTGCAACAGGAGCAAGTTATCGTTCTCGTGACCGTGAAAGCAAAGAAGATTACAGTAATATAAAGCAAACAGATGAGGTGAGATTTTGGACTTTAAAGACAACAAACCTTTTATGCGATTGAGCAGAGCAGCTAATATAATCCCTCTAAACTGGGCATAGCTTTGTGGCTTTGAAAACAAATAGAAACATATTAAATGTTTTAAATCTATCGCTGTTCTCACAACAAAATCTTTTCTCAAAATTGTGTATTATATTCTTCTCATCTGTACATTGGAAATTTTATAACCACAGGCAAGATGTAATTCAAAGCTCAATTTTATATAATTTTCAAACCTTACCATGTTCAAATTTTCCTTTAACCTCGTTGATTCTTTTTTCAGGTATTGCGATGTGCCTTTAAGGAGCTGGTAAAACAGAGAGACAAAAACCTTGACTTATGAAAACAATGTATTCTAATATTGAAATACTGTGATATTATAATTTACTTCTTAAATAATATTTATTTCCTATTGTATGCTCTTTGTTTTTGGATTATTTTGAATTTTTTAAAACAACTTTGGCATTTAAGGCATTTGTTTCTTTTCTATTTGAATGCCCCACATAAGACCTTGAGTTATGGATTCTATAACAATATTAATGTAGTTTGGTTTTTCTTCTCAACTTAAATGTATGGATATACAAATAGACATTGAAGTTTCAAAATGGTAGCTTGTGCCTTAATACTGCCTCTATAATTTCATAGAATACCAAAGGTATGACTAAATGCTTAATTGTAAAAGTTACCATTATTCTTCTTCTTTATTAGTGGCAAAGAATTTTCTTTCCTGATATGCAAATGCAAGAACATGGAAGTATGTTTTAAAATTATTTTGAAATCTTTGCATTTTCTATGGAAGTCTCTGCCAGGATTATGTCAAAGTACCCATAATACTCCCTCTTTCTCTACTTTCTTAAAAATGTTATTTTACTTTTTGCCTTGTTAAACCATTTTCATAATGTTCTAAAACACTGTGGTGTTGTATATACTTCTTCATAACAGTTTTGATCTACAGGAATTATCCTATATATGTTGAGAAAATACAATTACAATTTTATATTCTGTTTTAGTTAAGACTTACAGACAGAGAGAGAGAGAGAGAGAGAGAGAGAGAGAGAGAGAGAGAAAGGATCTGAGACCACTACTAAAAAGTGTTAGACCTGTCCAAGAAGACCCCATTTCTTTTAATTTAACTTTACTTAACAATAAGGAAGACAAAACTAATGTTTAAAAAACTAGCATGTCCTTGAGAAGTTATTATTTTTCAAAATTTAAAATCAATGTAGGCTACAAGGAAAGTTAGTGTAAATATTTGTAATGCTTTAAGTGAAGCAAACAGTTGTTGGGTTTTTTTTCAATTACACCTATAAATAGTTCTTGAAACACTGTGTCATGGTTGCATTTGTCATTCTATTTTTCTAATTTCAACCACGTACTGTTGAAAAAATATGTCCCTTTGTTCATCTTGATCCTTTGTTTCTTTATAAAGTTTTCATCACATCATCTTTGCTCATTATTATCTCTGCCATTTTCCCCTCAAACATAATTGTCTCCAGAAAATGTAATCTTTGCTCTCATATCATCACATTAGATAAAATATGGTTCTGTTGTATTTAAAAGTAGAGATCATTTTGGTATAAATGTCTTCGCTCATATTTTACTTGATTCTTGTCATATTGACGCAATAACTATATTTCTCTATTTTCAACAGATGAATTATGTTTTATTGTGAATTAATTGTTCTAGCAGATAATGTAGAATTTCTACACTAATCTAAATGCCTAGGTTATTCTTATATAGGTTACATCCTGCCTTAGGGTTATTCTGAGGCCATACATGTATTTTCTTCTAGAAAATCAGTCTAACTGATTAAATACCAGTGCAGTCAAGCTTCTTTAGAAACTTTCATTGAAATGAATGAGTTTTATTTTTCTCTCAAGATGTACTTATAGTTGTAAAAGTTTTTGCAATAAACCCTTTTATTACATGCCTGAACCCTTTATTCTCATACTCTATTGAAATTAATTTAATGAAATGTCATAGTTTTTTTTATCCATGATAACTGGAATATCTTTTTAAAGAAAAAAGCCCTTTAACTATACTGCTTTTGCACATCATTAATGATTTTAATGATTCTTCTATCATCTGTGTAAAGGAGAGCATCTCAGTGTTAGGAAAAAAAAAGACTAGTTCTCTGAGCTAGTTCAAGTTCAGATGTTTCTGGTGCTGTTGGTTAAGGTTCAAACCTTTTCTCTAACACTGTTAATAATATAATAGTAAATTATTGAACTTCTTTACAGCATGCCCATAACTCCTTAGTTTTCTCTATGCGGTCTACAGATGCAATTGCATGTATACATAAGAAAAATACTAACATTAAAAAACGCAGATAAAAAGGCCTAGGGCAAATTACCTTACAATAAACAATGACTACAATGGGTGAGCAGTGGCGCAATTGGTAGGGCGGTTGACCGCTATCTGAGAGGTCCCGGGTTCGATCCCCAGTCCGGGCTAAATTTTATTAGCTCCCCTGTGCCCACCCAGCACTTGATGTGTAGCTAGGTCTCTTACGACTCGGCGAAAGTAAAGGCCGCGAGGAAAGCAATGGCAAACTACCTCACTATGCCGTGTGCCTAGAAAAACAAGGACCCTGCTCCTTGTTCCCCTACGCTCTTGTCGAGTATGGGACTACCTTTACCTTTTACAATAGCAACTTCATATAAAGATAGTTATAGGTTTGCATTATTAAGAATATGCTTGCTGAAATTTATGATGTTTTAACTGCTTTTAAAAAATTTCTGTTGATTCAGTTTCCCTGATGTTTTGGGGAAGTGAGTTCCACACACTTTGATTAAAATAAAAAGGAAAAAACTTACAGTTTTTTTTAAATGTTTTTACAAGGTTGGTGTTATCTGCAGATGATCTTAGGGCTCTATTAGGGTATATCTATGGCATAGATTTGGCAGATAAATGGAAGCTTGGTTGTCAAGGCATTTTTAGCAGATCAGGTACATTTTGAACATTATGGGTATTCAATAGGAAGCCAGTGCAAGTCAAATAGAGCTGTTGTGATATGGTCTATTTTTAAGTTCTTGAGAGTAATCTGATGCTCCGTGTTGGACAACTTGAAGGCTATGAATCAGATCTTTAGGAAGGCCCACCAAAAGTGAGTTGCAGTAACACATTCTGGACCATACTAAAGATGTTATTAAAGTTGTTCTTACTTTTCAGTCCAGAAAGTTACTGGTTATATTTATTGTCCTGATTTAGAAATATGCTGTTTTATAAATATTTTCAACATGTGAGGACATTAGCATGTCATTGTCTAGATACACTCCTAGGTATTTTTTGTGCCTTAACCAGTTGGTACGGTATGATTGGTGGTCATCCATTCTTTCACATCTTCAATACAAAGTGATGTTTCTTTAAGGAGTGATAGTATGTTACTTATCGTGTTCGTACAGTACATGTGTGTGTCGTCAGCATAGAAGTGGTAAGACATTTCAATGAAGTTCAAGCATAGGTGCTAATGGGTATGTGTACAATGAAAAGAGAACAGGCCCAAGTTCAGACCCCTGGGAAACCCCAAAATTACAAGGGAATTTTACCGATGTGTGATCCCAAATAGAGACTGGTTGTTTTCTGCCTGATCAATTTCAACCACCAAAGCAGTGTACCCGATATCCCAAACGTGTGATTCTAACGTCTAAGGAGGATTTTTTTTTTGTACTTAATTAATGCCATATGATTTTCCACCTTCAGTGTATGGAACAGCTGTTCAGTGATTGCAGATCATATGGGCAAAATCACATGATTCTTTTAAGTTTGAGGGTTTTGCGATATATTCAACTTGTCAAAAGAATATGTATAGTAATTTAGATCTTAACATTTTGTTGATTTTTTTTATTAAACTTCAGTTTACTACATCAGTTCTCGAGCTTTTTGTGCGATTGAATTTTTGTCAGTTTGAGGACTTTTTGAAGTAGCCTTAACTTAGATCACAGATGAGAAGAACTTCTTAAAATAGTTTTTTGGTGTGTGAAAGTTTATTCTGTGCTTTGAACATGGACATAGAAAGCACCGAACATATATCCCAATTAAACAGACCAATTTGCTTTAATTGTCAGAAGAAGAAAACCGCTGAGTGAAAGTGCTCTCAGATCTGATAGAATGTATTCTTTTTATTTAACAAGACGCCATGATAAGAGTCCTCTTCATGGTGGTCCCATTTACATCTTTCATTGACCACAGTCTTACAAAGTTATCCATTGGTGTGCAGGAAAAACTCGAGCCATAATAAAATATGAAAAATAATAATGGATTTTTCGTTGTTATTTTGATTAACACTCATTCAAGGACACGGTAAAAAGTATTGGTTTCTCTTTTTTTTTACTACGAAAATGGCCCTTAATTTAAGGGAAACAAAAAATTACGATTAGCTTTCAGTGTATCTACAAAAAAGTCAATGGATATGGTTTACACAGAAACACACCATATAGGCCTACTGTATTACATTGGGATATAAAAATATATACATTGAACACATGATAAGAACAGCAATTGATATAGCCAGACTTATATTGCAAAACTAGCAAAAGCTATGTTCTTTGTAATCTGAATGGTACATGCATAACATACAAAGGAAGTAAAAGTCTTTTTGTCTGCGATTTGGTCATCACATCGTAAAAGCATAGCAAATCATTTCCATTTTGATTGTCTCTCTTTGCGCTTTAACAAGATTCGCAAAAAAAAATAGTACAAAGTAGAGAAGAAATGAAAGTTTGATCTTATTATTTAATTATGTCAATTGGAAAATTTGCTGACATTGTTCCGCTTAACTTAGTAATTGAAGCAGCGCCGATAATGAAGGTGACAATTACTGCTTATTTATAGTGCAAAGCTAATAAATTCATTTCAATATTGCAAAGAACAAATCTAATTAAATATTTATTTACAAGTCTAATGCTGTGAGTATGAAAACCTCTTCAAGCGGCGATGGCAACATACAATATTTTCCTTCAAGGGAAATATTGAATGGATGAGGGTATGTCTTTTTTTTCCTTCTTACCCTTTTTAGAGGTATTACTGTATAGCTACTACCCCACCCCTCTCTCTCCACTTTGTTTTTTAAATCTTGCCAAGGTTTAGCTCATTGCCCTGTAAATCTATTGCGGTCCCATAGCTTATGGCTCAGGGAAATGTCCGGTGAATCTGTTTCGGTCCCAGAAGCTGGGTCTGTTCCAGCGTGACCTTCTGTGGCTATGACGCTCTCTGGGCACCAGGACTGACTCGATCTCCAAGACGTTCCCGTTGGTAGCCGTGCGGTCACAGGTCACAATACGTGACCTCTCCACTCGGGGTGTGTTGCTGTAGTCACGTGAGATGCGAACACGGTGTCCGGCCAGAGTCCTCAACCTCGCTTGACCAAACCAGCTGTGGCCGCGGAAAATACCGGAGCAGCATAGATTGTCTGATGTTGGGGAGTTAAGAGGAAGGGAGAAAAGAAAATGTGTGGTGGCCCATCTAATTTTTTTTTAGTTCTTGGCAAATCTGAGTTCTCTATAATTGCATTTTG
>BMAT01005056.1:50852-71286 GCA_019649035.1 Elysia marginata
ACAAACACAAATGGTATCAAATTAAAGATTAAAGTATCTGCTGTATCATACATACGTTATTTTTCAACGTAGTCTCCATCTCGATCCACACACAGCTGCCAATGATGTACAAGTTGACACATGCCGTCGGTGAAAAAGTCCACACATTTTTGCCTGAACCAATGTCGAACGGCAGCCTCCACATCTTCATCACTTTTGTAATGGTTTCCTCTGAGGTGTTCCTTTAATTTCATGAAAGGGAAAAGTCACATGGCGCAAGGTCTGGGCTGTAGGACGGGTGGGGCAATATGATGAAATTCATTTTATGCAGTGCCTCTTCAGTCTGGCGACTTGTGTGCGGCCTGGCGTTGTCGTGATGCAGTATTGCGTGCTTTGTGGGGCGCACATGCTCAAGCCTGACACTTAGCTTTCTTAACGTAGAAATATACTGTCTGAGATAAAAGTATTTCCTTGTTTCAGAAATTCTATTTGAATAATCCCTCTGAGTCCCAGAAAACAGTCTGTATCACTTTTCTAGCAGAGGCAACAACTTTGAATTTCCTTGGAGAAATCTTGTGCCTGTATTCCATCAACTGATATTTGCTCTCAGAGTATTAATGGTGTACCCAGAACTCATCCCCTGTGACAATCCGCTGAATAAATTCCTCGCCCTCTTCCTCATAATGTTTCAGTATTTCGGCACACGTTGTTTTTCTTTGCATTTTCATCTCACCAGTCAATATTTACAGCACCCACCTTGCAGACACTTTTCTGTAGCCGAGAATATCTGTAATGATATGCTGGACTCTTTCTCTTGAAATTTCAAGCTCTTTGGCAATATCCTTTTGTTTCATGCGCCGATTGCCTAATATCATCTTGTCAACAGCTTTTGATTAGCCGCATTTGAAGCACTCATGGGCCTTCGTGAACGCTTTTGATCACGCAATATTGATTCAGTCCGGTCTCCCCCTTTCAGTGATGAAACCCACCGACAAACAGTTGAATAATCTACACATGCTTCCCTTTATACTATTTTGAGCCATTGATGGACTTCCTTTGGTGATCTACCTTCAACAGAAAGAAAATCAATGACAGCACGCAGTTTGAAACGAACATCTTTAGTAGATGCCATGTTCATAAACAATGTCGACAAAGGTCACCAGCCATTGGTTTTGACGTAAACATTTTTGGTGCTCAATGACGTCACACAAATGCCATTTTCCCTCACGTGAAAGCTATCTGGTTTGAGAGTGTGCATGCCAAATATCAGCTGCCAGGATTAAATATGTCAAAAGTTACAAGCGAAATTGCATTAATTTTCAGCCCACCCTAGTTTAATGGTTATTAAGTTATCAAGATTTGTTAAGGATTTGGCATTTAAGTAATGATAATTTTAAATCACTTTTTAATTTTTTTTTTTCTAATAGTTTTGCAGTTTTGATTCAAATTTTCTTCCAAAGATGACATTGACCTTTTGATTCTTAAAAAAAATTTTTACCTGTGATTTCATTTGCCAAATTGACTTCAGCCATATGAATGTCGGGAAAAAGATCAATGCTTATTAAATCAATCTATTTTTAGAATGACATTTTAGAATAGCTATTTCACAAGTTAACAATATTGAATTTTATTGTAAATTTAATATGTAAGCCTCTTTGTTTACAATATGAAAAATAATGTAATGCCTGCTTTCAGTAGGTACACATTTTGCTATTCTCTTTTCCGGGCCATACACATGATCAGAGGAAACATGCATGCAATATCATGTGAACACGCTCTTGAGCTTGGTCTGAAATCATGATAATAGCTTTAAGTTATGACTAAGATCATTTTACAATTGTTATTATTTGTCTAATTCAAGGGCCCATCGCAGGAAATTGTTTCAATACTCTTGTGGTTGTATGGTGATAAATAAACAAGAATGGCCAACTTCTGTGATAAAGAGTTTCGGTCACATTTGAAGCTGTATCCGTGCTCAAATTAAAGACCAGATATACGTTCACTTTCTCAGAGCAAGCCCCATTTTTAAATCAATTCTGAGAGACATTGTTTAATTGATTTCCCTTTGATTGAAAAAGTTATTTGGACCATATTTTATTAAAATATGGCATTATGACTGTACCAGGGATGCAAGTTTTCTGATTTTTGCAGGAATTCTGATTTTTTTTTATCAGTTTCCTTCAACTGAAAAAGCAGGAAAACTTGAACAAATTATGAGCTTAATGTTACAGAAAACATCCTAAATTAAAATCAAACACCTCGTTTTAGTTGTATAGCTGTGTAGGCTTTGTGTACAGAGTTATATCTATCTGTTTGAATTAGTCCATCAAAAATTCTATTAGGGCACCTACAGAGTGGGAAAGTTTCCTGCTTGCATACCTGGACTGTACATTGCCATGTATTTTGATAATGCTCTTACTTTGTGTATTCTTTTTCTTTACTCTGCAGACTACGAAGGAAGGTGGAAAATGTTGCATTATTTTGCTCGATCATTCTTCAACAAGCATCTTATCTCTCCCTACAAGAGAGATCCAGAGACTCTCGATGTTTACATAGTGGTGGATGAAATTCCCATAGCAGAGACACGCTCTTCAAGTGCAGGTTTGTGGGGACCGGAGGGGAGAGGGGGGGTACGTTTAAATAAAGGGGTAGGCAGGGGCAAGAGTTTTTTTTTCCTTTTAATACACTATATTAATTCCTTTGGGGAAATTTGGCTTCATTACTCAGCGTAACTGTTTCGCCACCAATGCCCCAACAGACAAGTACATGAACTTGAAGGCCACTTTTAACCTATATGGAGGGTGTTGCAGGCGCATATCACAAATTTAAGAAATGCCTGTAGCTGGGTACCAATGTTACAAATGGGTGGACTTGGTAAAGTTAGGGTAAAGTGCTTTATCAAGGCAAGTGCAACATGACATGGTTGGGAATTGAACTCGCGATCTCAAGATCTTGAGTCCCACAGGCTAAGTATTCTGCCATGCTGCTCCCATATAGACACTCTTGATGTGTACAAAGTGATCAATGAGTCTTGTCGCAGTGCAAGTTGTTGTGAACTGGGAGAGACAATTGGGGTCCAGGCATTCTCAATAGATACACAGTGATGGATGAGATTCCCATATGGAGACACTCTTTGCTAGTCATAGTGTATTTCCTAGAAAGAGACAGAGAGACAAACGGATGATTCAGACTCATAATTAAACTCAAAAGTTATTATGTGCGACCTGTACTTGATTTACTACCCTGATTTCCTCAAAAGTGTGTCTTAACCCTAGAAGCGTTACATAAATTTTCCTAGGTGTTTGTTTTAAACCAAAAATCACCTTCTATGCAGGCTATAAGATCAGCCGATGACGGTTCTTGTACGGAACCTCATGTTTCATGAGACAATTTAGAAGAATTGAATGTCTACGGGTAAAACAGACCTTGAGAAAAGATTTTACTCATTTTTTTTCCTGGCCTTTATAAATAATTTTGTTTCATCGGATTACTTGTCTTGTTTTTGCTAATTTGACACTCCCCCCCCCCCGCTCATCCTCTTCTTCTAGTTAAGTCGTTTCGAGCGAATGGTAAATAATGGTACTCCTAAATTGGGGATGAGTATCAAGAATTGTACATGTATGCCTGTTGTCTTGTGTGCCTTCGTCTTGGGTTTAGAGCCTGGGGCTTACAGATTAATGTTTCCGCCTTGGGAAAGATCTGTTACACACTCCCTACACTCAAGTATTAAAGAGTGATGCTTGAGTTTAAATCCTATTTCTTTGTCAATTAAAACGGTATATTGATAAGTATCGGCCCGCTATGGAACACATGTAATGCTTGCAGAGCAATTTTGAATGTTGAGTCTTGTATGTGAAGCTTTTTTTTTCTTCTTTTTTTTACCCTTTATCTCTCTATTTAGGAAAACTACAGTTCCATCCAATTTCAACACCTGAAGGCTTTCTTAAGAGTGAGCTCCCTTGTCAGGAGATGTACTCAACAATTTACCAGGTGAAGACACAGACGACAGGTTACCTGAGGGTGGAGATGTTTGAGTACAGTCACTTCCAGCCCCTCTTCTCCTGGACCGTATGTTACCAAGTAAGATAGCACCAGTGATAAAACTGTGGCTGATGTTATTGTTGTGTGTTTTATGTATAGGGCTTTTGACCAATAAAGTTGTTGTGCAGTCAGTGCAGTGAAGTTGCATGTTGCAATCATTTTGAACAATGCATTTATCCCTTTCTGAAAATTCAACTTTGTTACTCAACGTAACTGTGCCACCACAGAGCAGCGCCACTAATGCCCCTGCAGACCAATACATTTGAAGGCCACTTTAATCCTATATGTAGGGTTTTATATGGGTTCCCAATGGCATTAAAATTAATTGTCAGAAGATATTACAAGTTGTTTTGATTTTAAATATAGATTGTAAGACGAATAAATTAAATTTTATAATTTTATTCTTAAATCAAAGTTTCTAACATGTTCTCTGTCCGTTAGAGGTGGATGTTATTTTCTTGGTTTCGATCATATTGTAGGTGTAATAGCTAATGCTCTGATATCAAGACTATAAAGAAAAAACATACACAGAAGAGGTATAAGGTTCTGTGTTGATTCAAAATGTCTTGCAACCAGGGGGAATGAGTTGGATATCCTATATTCAAGGTCGCTTGTTTGAGAAATGTATTTTTCTTCTTCTCTTAAAAACGTAGAAAGTTTTATGAAATCATCAAATTTTTTTGGAAAGATATAAAAACTTTTCTTGATATAAAATTTAGAGAAAAAGAAAGAAAAATTGACTTTTAAAAGGCATTTCCCCAAATAAGGATCTCCGACTTGTGACTCATTCACACTGTTCGAGAGACAAATATTACTAATGAGAACAAGATTTAAAAAAAAACTCTGTTGCTTTGAGTGTTGCATTCAAAATGTCTACACCCAACAGATTGATGATGAAAAACAATAAATAGATAATTCAGAAAAGTGAGAATCAAAGATACAAAAAAGAAAAAGAGATCGGGAGGTGGGTGGTTCGATCCTCGGCTGAGTCAAACCAAGGACTTTAAATTTGGTATGAGCAGCTTAACCGCCTAGTGTCTGGCATTATGGATGTAGTGTTAAGTCTGGTTGGCCCGGTGACAGGATAATGTGACTGGGTGTGATGTATGCAAGTTCTCCTTACATCACAGCAAGGCAGTTTGCTTTCGATTGTCCCCAGTGTTGTCTCTGATATAACCTTGAAGTTGACTGGGACGTTAAAAATTCAAACAACCAACCCACCAACTCACACATATGTGATCTTGCTTGTGCACACAGCTCTTCTGTGACTCACATTTAATTAAAAAACCATTCAAGCTTACCCAGAGTGCCTTAATTCCACCAGTGTATTTCTGTCTCGGGGCTCAATATAGAACTAACAATATGTTAGCAGTTCCAATGGTTGTTCTTGGATCAGCAGTTTAGCCTAAATTTTACCTTTTTGAGCTGTCCTTAAACAGCAAATTAAAGAGCATGGTGTTTTATTGAGGCAGCCAATCCGAGGCAAGTTTTGCCAACAACTGACCCAATTGTCTTGCGTTCAGGGTGAATGAGATGGATGTTGTGCATTTTATACCTTTAAAGGTTATGCTGGTTTGAGTAAGACAGTTTTCTAAGCTGCCAAGCGTAAAAAATTTAATGAAATTATCAATATTTTGTGGGGGAAAATATTAAAATTTTTGTCAACATAAAAAATAGAGTTAAAAAAAAAAAAGAAAAATAAATTTTTAACGGCGTTTTCCCAAAAGAAGAATTTCCAACTTCCGACTCATTTGCCCCTGGATGGGAGACAATTTCATTCAGGTATAGAGCTATAAAAACAGTCTTCCTCTCTTTTTCAAGGCAGGCAATGTAACTTAGAGTAATCCTACTGTGTTTCTACACATGTATTTTTGTCATTTATTAGTACCAGAAAAAAGAACCTCCTGGAATATTGTAAAAAAAATTTCACCATGGTGCTATAACCAAAAGGTCTACGGCTTTGTATGGAAAAGGTCCGTCAACTTTCCTTGGAAGCAGCTAAGGGGATGTGGCATTGCGATCTTGGCTAGAGGCTCAGTTTGCAAACCGAGAGGTCAGGGGTTTGAGTCCTGTTTTTGGCAGTTTGACGTTTAGTCCTTGAGAAGGGCTGTTTACACACATTTATTCGTTTCACTCATGCATTAAAGGAGTACCCGACTATAGGCAGTGAAAGATCTTGTCTGTATGTTAGAGTGATACGCTTTACTTGCTGCTTCTTTGTGAGTTCAGAAGGTAATTTGGTTGGTAAGGACCAATAGGGGAACCCATGTAAAGCACTTAGAGCTTATTAGTCGATAAGCGCTATATAATAACGCTCTTTATTTTTATTTATTTTTTTTTCAAATGTCAACTTTCCTTGGAAGCTAAGGGGATGTCAAATAGAGCAAAAAAACCTATATGACAAAACCTGGAGTCCATTATCCTTTATTTTTTTCATTTTGTCTTCTTTCTCTTCCAGTTGAAAACCACGGCAGAGTCTGTGTTCAGAAGGCCAATCTCTGATCTCTTGGCTGAGTCTGGCTGCCCTGGGCTGGAGTACTGCCTGCTTTACTTCACTGCCACTGATCTAAGCGGTAACATTCTCTCTACCAGCTGGTACATGTTGACCTATCCAAAATACGCAGCCCTACTCCTACCCAAGCTAGAGGTATGTATTACTTTTGCAGATTTAAATTATGAGTTTTTCCAGTTTATTTTTTTTTCAGGTCAGTGTGGTTTGAAGATGGCTGTCATTTCTCCAAAATGAAATAAGATAAGATTCAAAGAGAAGCTTACACAGCTGAATGTCATGTCCTTGATCTTAAGGCATGTCGAAACTATATTCATTTATTTATTTATTTATTTTTTTTTTTAGCTTTCTAACATTAATAAATTGCTTAGTTAAAGTTGGAAAAATTGTAAAATTTTGAAAAGATTTTTTTACCTTAATAATATGAAGAAAAATAGGCAACGTACTAGGGGTTTGTTTCCTGATCCATATTTTGCCAGCTTACTTTTCAAGAGTGACCGACAGTCAAATAAGCTTTTTATTTAGTGAGGTGTTGTGGTCTAGTGGTAGACATTGGGCTTTCGGACTGAGAGGTCTGGGGTTCGAGTCTTGCTTTTGGCAGGTCGATGTTTAGTGTGTGAGAAAGGCTATTTATCCATACTTCTTTATTCTCACTCATGCGTTAAATATCTTGTCTGAGGGATCTTGCTGGAGTGATGCGCTTTGTTTGCTGCTCGTCTGCGAGTTCAGAAGGTAATTTGGTTGGTAACGGCCTGTTGGAGAACCCATGTAAAGCGCTTAGAGCATATTAGTGGATTGAATGCTATGTAAAAACGGTCTTTATGTTGTCCTTTGTTAGCTTGCTGGACATTGCTTTGGCAATTCATGTCTAGATCAGTTTGACTGGTTTGAGACGAGGTGGGAATGTTTATGCATTATTGCGCTCAACATTAAGGCCTCATGTTAAAGCTTACAAGATAATAACACATGCAATCATGTAACCTCTTGCCATTTTTAAACCAATTGCTGTTTCCTACATATGGAGACAGAAAAGTGTATGTCATGCATACATGTAGTCTCTTGCCATGTTTAAAACAAATGCAGTATCTTATACACATAGAGAGAGCAAAGTATATATCTTGCCAACAATGCAGTTGTGTCTGTTGAAGAAAATGCCCTTTATATGTTTACCGTTTCCTCTTTTCCCCTTTACTTCAAATCAAGAAAACCTTTTTTTGTATTTTTTACTCAAAATGCTCCTATTTTCAAAAAATTTTGTGCTGTTTAGAAGTGCAGAAAAATGCATTGAATGAGAAACTTTTAACAACCCACTTATTGTCACTGGTTGCCAAACATATTATAACATATATATTATTGTTGAAGAGATAACTATTGATTTGGAACTGAGCTGAGTCTGACCACAGCATATCTTTACTGATTAATTTGGTTTTCTGTTAATTCAAAAACTGTCTTGTGTTTCTTTCCCCACCAGATCATGTCAGTGAAGAAACTAAGTGCAACTGTTTTCGAGGTTGAGGTTTCTAGCAACGTGCCGGCTGTTTTTGTCTGGTTGTCAGCAGGCAGTGTTAAGGGTCACTTCTCCGACAACGGTTTCCACATGCTCAGCCCGAACACAAAGGTGCAGTTCTTTGCTCAGCAGCCAACTAGAACGCTGGCGTTTGTATCTCAGCTGGTGGTGCGGTCTGTGCAAAACTCTGGGTTGAACTTTGGGCCAGCCGTGAAGGCAACTGTTATTGAAATTCTTTTGCCCTTAGTGGTTGGGAATTTTCTGATGTATTGGACTATGCTGACTCTATAGGTTTGGTTGTCACGTTTTTTTTTGTGTATAAATTGCGCTTCATGTCTTTCTGGTATCAATTAATTATTAATCAGATATTTGAGTTTTTATTTAAAAAAAAAAGACTAAAATTACAAATAATATTAAAAAGACATCATTTGTTTAAATTGAATATGTTCCAATGTCAACTATAGTGTTATCTATGTGACTGTTTTACCCAATGTAAAGCGCTTTAGGCTTATAAAAAGAGAAAGCCTCTATAAGAAATAAATAATAAACATTATTATTATTATTGTTATAATTATTGTTATTATTATTATTAAATACTGAAGGCAGCAAGGGTTGGTCACGCACAAGTCACTCAGACTAATTTTCAGTTTAAGCCAATATTCGCTTTGGGATGGAAGTTTTTTCATTCTCCATTGCCCATAACCGCTTTGTGGCAGAGGTTTTTTTAATCTCCACCACAGGGCTCTTTTCGGTTAAAGAAAAGGATCAATCGTATATCTTTAGCATCTCTGAACTCCAATTATAATGGCGGATTTAAAAAAAACTCTTCATCAGTTGCCTCTTTTACGCAGTGAAAAATACGACATGCGTTGTACGAACAAGGGTTGAGTAATGGGGAACAGGAAAATCAGCTGATTTGAGGAAATGAAACGTATGCCATGTAAGCATCTTGTTATGAAAAATAGGAGGTATAGCTTTTGTGTCAAAAGGGAAATTAAAAAATAGTTTGTTGTATGTTAAACCACTGTTATTGTCTACAAAATGAAGCAATGCAAGATATGGATCAACTAGAGTTTTAAGTTTTTGAACCTGTTAAAGAGCACACAATACACAAAATGTAAAGATTCCAAGTTGTGCCTTATTTTTGACATATGAAGTTAACATTTTCTGAAAGTCTGTTTTATGCTTTGTGAGGGATTGAAAAAAAAATTATAACTCTAGTTTTTCTGTATGGTGAGAAGTTTTTTTTTCGAAGCAAAATGGTTTGTCATGCAGCAAATTGTTCTAAAGGGCTTAAACTTGAAAACCTGTCTGATGCCTGACTTCTTAAGGATTAACTTGTTCCAAACTTACATAATTTTTAACAAAATGGAAGTGAAATTTAAACTGAAGCTGGATTTTTGTTTAGTCCCCTTTTTTCAGGCATGTTAGTCTCAGTCAGACAGAAATGGGGAAGGCAGGAAGGAGGGAAATTACAAAAAGAGCAAAGGAAAAATTTCTAGTGTTGCAAAAGCTTGGGTCATGATGCTTGTTCATTTTGTTCTTTTTTTTTTTAAAGTAAAATATATAGTGTACAATTCCTGCACTTTATGGGCAATTTCAAAAAGACCTTTCTCTCAAAAAACCTTGAGTTTATTTAACTTGGTAAAATATGTTCCCAACTAGTTTCGATTTCAGATTTTTTACAAGGCACATACACTTTCACTGAATTAAAGCTTCCTATTTTTGCTTGCAATCCAAGCAGTATCCTCAATTCAGAGCTGAACTGCCAATAAGTGTAACTGCCATGTACCGCTCTGCAAATAGCCAATTTTGGTAACTATGTCCAAAAAAATAATGCTTACATCAGCTTGACATTATAACTCAGCTTCAAAGAATTATACTTATGCCAAAGTATTTTTATTTGGCAGAATCAAAATATTTGTAACTGGTTCTAAAAGTAAGAACTATGTGGTTGTGAGGCTATGAAATCCAGACAAACGCTTTCATCAGTATTATCATACAGATTTTTCCCCATGTTTTATGAAATTTATGTAAAATATTTTCAGATCTCTTTAAATTGAGTAATAAAATGTCGGTTTATATCTACAGAATGTCTAGTGCAAAAAGAGTTCATTTCGATGTGAATTATTTCTGTAATGATGCCATAAATGTTGGTTTATTTACGCAAAGTACTTTGTGCCAAGGTTTTCAGATATTTTCACAAAGTGTGAGTGGCTTCCCTGGACTTACTACTTAAAAATTCCAAGAGCTGGAGATTCTTAGATGCCATACATTTAAAAAAAATTTCCTAGTTATGTTGACTCTTTTTTTTGATTCACACAGCAATACGGATCAATGTCATAAACTTCTCTTTTTCACTACAGTAGTATCCGGTTAAACGCACAGCACTTGGAAGGCTCAAATGGCGTGCCTTTAGGAGATGCGTGCATTTATAGAAAGTAGTAGAAATTAATAGATCATTACTTCCCTTTAAATTAAAACGAGAGTCTTTAAAACCAATTTGTTTCCCTGGACCACGCAAATTGAAAAAGTATAAACAAGAACATCAAGACATGTTTGTCTTTTAACCTAGGGGTGTATCACTGTATGTAATTGTAAGCTGAATTGGTTTAGCAATTATCGCATTGCAACAATCCAACCATTTGTTGACCAAAGGGGAGGGGGACCAACAGGGAGATGGGAGGCGTTGTCGAGCGGAACACTAGTACAAGAGCTATTAAAGGCTAGCCTACAACAGTTTACGTTACCTGTCAGTGCTGTATGGGTGAAGTGTACGTTGCATCATGACATCGCTTGTTGTGCTCTAAGGTCTACACAAACCATCCCTTTGTCCACCTTTTACCCTCCATGCCTCCCTATTCATGCCCCTGCCCCCAAGCCTTCCCAACACAAAACATGCAAAATATTATGGTAGTGATGACAACGAAGGAAGATGAGAAAATTGAGAATCCCTGCTCAGTGATTCTGGCTTTTTCCGCATGTCTCAGTGGTTGCCTGATCCACTAATTTTTACCGGTTTCATAATTCATTGGGTGCGTTTAGATGATGTTACGTGTGTTTAGGGTATACTGATCATATAGAAGAAAATTGGTCATAGCGATTGGGCGTTAGTTAAACCGTAGCGCACATTTATCTGACGTGCGTTTAACCAGATACTACTGTATTTTACAGAGTTTTATTTCTATTTTTTCATTTAAATGAAATGTTAAGCAGCAAAAACAAGGGTATCATAGTAGCATTTTTAATTTTTGTTGTAGTTGTATAATCTATATATGTGGTTTTTGCTTAGGAAGTATTTTTTCTACAAATTCACTATAAATGTGTAATTGTGTTCAGTTGAATGTGAATGATGTGAACAGCTTGAGATTTGACTGACAAAGTTATCAGCGCTTGAATATCACTGCCATCGATATCAATAAAAAAAAGTTTTAAGATGCCTCTAATAAGGCTGGTAGCATAAAGAGCTTGGTAACACAAGAATGTCCAGTCCAACTTCATAAAAGGTAATAAAAAAGCAGAATCACAACCTATCACTCCCTGATCTATAATATATGAAAAAAAAACCAATAAAAAGCTTGTAATTTGTTACTATTTCATACAGTGATTGGTTGTGAATCTGCTCTTTTTATTACCTTTTATTTAGATTGCACAGATTTACATGCATCCTTTTTGGATCTTTATATACTTTATAGATATACTCCAAGTGTTGTGAATTCTGCCTTTGTATATAGATCAGTCCAACTTCACACAGTCCTTCTAAACTTTTATTTACGTATGAAACATAATTGTATACTCCTGTCTTAGTTATTGGTGACTGCTGATATTAATAACGCCATATGCTGTTCAAACAAAAAAGATGGCACTTTTCCTCCAGTCAAATTTGTTATTTTTTTTTATAATTGCTAGCAGAAATTGTTGTATATTCTTGGGTCTGTTGAGGAAAATATTTTTTAGACAAGAAAGAAAAACATGAAAATAATAAGGAATCACTGGCTTTCTTGTGAATGTACCTACTTTAGGAAATTTATGAAATTTCTTAAACAGAAAGTTTTAAAATACATTTCCATGGAGGCTATTCAAATTGTTTTATTTTTATTTTTTTTTCATTCCTGAAATAAGTTAAGAACAGACTTAGGTCTAGAGAACATTTAAAAATTACACTATTTATGGGTTTTGACCTGCAAAGAAGGTGCATGTGAGTTTTAATTTTGCTTTATCCCTCATTCCATTCTCTGTTTCTTCGCTGCATATAGTCAAGCCCATATAATTTGTACCTGCATACTTTGGACATTTGCTCAATCTGGGCTGTATTCAGATTTCCGATTTGTCTGTCTTTTGCAAAATGTAAACCGATGGTTAAGTGTTTGGATTTTTTAAATTTAAAGTTTTTTTTCAAAATAGATTGTACCCTAACTAACATGTAACTGCAACTGATGTGTTACAATTGATTGTATTTTTGTTTAAAATAGAACTAGCACGGAGCTGCACGCTATGTCCCAAACTAAGTGCACTACTTTATCGGTTACTTTGTTCTTGATCAGTCTTTCTGATACTGTATTTGGTTCCATTACAAGCACCGTTCAAGCATGTTGATGGGGTAACTGTTCAACCCCTGGTTCAAGAAAATAGTTACTTTGCACACCCAGTTTGCATAGAAGGTTTAGCTTGGTAAAATTCTTGGTAAACAATATTATGTTGTTTATAATTTCATGACGTCCATGTTTATAAGTTAATCTTCAAAACTGCCATAAAGAATCATTTTGGTTTTTGCATCATTGATGGCTGCTAATATTTTTTTTAAACAATCAGGTCTATTCATGTAAAGCTCAACTTCTTGGCACCCATGTAGGTATTCTATGACTACTATATACAAATGATTTCTGACAATTTTATTTTATTCCTTTTTACTTACCTTTCATCATGGTGAACATTTTTTTCGTTACATAAATAATATTGTCCATTTCTACAATATGTATTATTAATTGTCTCTTTAAATGCATAAATTTTACATTGTTGGTGCCATAAAATAAATTTATTCCAATTTTTAGCTAATTAATAAATTACCAGGGAAAGCATTACAGGCTTTTCAAAACCAAATCTCCTAAACTTAACACCAATCTGCTTTGTTTTTGGTTTATACTGTCAGGCATATCATGACTTGCACATTTAATGGAATTTATTATCTCCTAAGGAAGATGCAGTATTCTAAAACCTTTATTTCTTTACTTACTAGAACTTACATTTCCTATAGTATAATGAATTAAAAAAAAAAGTGTTTTAGTAACTAAACTGAATTGTCACAAGCCCTTCATGTTAGCGTAATTAACTGGAGGTTCATGTAGACATAGACTCATGGAAATTATAAAGGAAAACTTAAAACGTGACACTTTGAGGTTTACTTTGAACAAACTTAGCCAATGCTACTAAAATTCTATAATCTATAACTTGGCTTTTTTTTTCTTGATTGAGTTCCTGGTCTTAAACGATTAAGGTTTTACCAAATGTTATGAACAATTGTATTGGCTTCCGTTCAAATTATTACTTTTGCTATTATAATGTGATCCATTCCAATATACACCAATTTTTACAACATCTGTATTTCTGCGTTTGTCAATTTTGCTTTTCCGTTTTTTTTTGTGTTAGATTGACATTGCTAGTACATATGTAAATACTTGATAATGAAAGGAAAAATTATCGGCCATGCCGTTTCCAAGATAAGACAAGTAAAGCTGACATATTAGGTCTAACTAATAGCAAAGACTCCGCACCCTTTTAACATCTATATTAAACAAATAATGAGTGATGCAGAAATGGAAAGGTTTGGAATAGTTATAGGATGCAGGGAAATCTTAAACTTTAGTTATGATGATAATACTTCACAATGAAAAGATGTACAGACTATTTAGAAGAGACATAAGATGCCCTAAACATAGTAAATGCAGCTCAAGAAAGAAAAGGCCTGAAATTAGATACAAAAAAAAAACCTAAAGTTTAAATGCAATGGAAAATCAGGAGACTGTGTGATAAATATTGATGATGAGACTATAGAATGTGTAAAGCATTTGAAATATGTAGGTCCCATAAAAACAGATGATGCTGACTGCTCCAAAGACAGGAACACCAGAAAAGAATAGGCAAGAAAAAAGAATGTTGGATCTCAACAACATCTGAAAAGATAAGTCCTTTGGACAATTAAAACTTGAGAATTGTCTGGTATGGACGGTAACAATATATGGGGCAGAGAGAGGGGACAATCAAGAAAAAAGATGAAACTCTGGAGAAATGTAATTCTTTAGATGTTTCCTCAGGTATATAGGGCCGAGAGGGGCACTATTAAGAAAAAAAAAGATGAAACTCTGCAGAAATGTAATTCTTTAGACGTTTCCTCAGAGTAAGTTGGAAAGGAAAATGAACCAAAAACTCTATTCTCACTGAACTCCCAAGTCCAAGGGCTCAACTGGACAACACCAGGAAAAGAAAATATAAGTTTTTTTGTTTTAGACATATCTGCTTGAACAAATGTACATTGATGAAACACATCATTCATGGAACAATTGAGGGAAAGAGAGTTAGACGAAGACCATTATCAGACAATTTAGACAACATAAAGAACTGGACGAGGACAAAAGGCACAATAATTTATAATACTACTACTACAACAATAAAAAAGATAAGATTTAGACAACATAAAGAACTGGACGAGGGCAAAAGACACAAAAATTTATAATGCTACTACTACTTAGCTTGGAAAGCCATGGCAGTACAGACAGCAAACAATTCAAGAAGCGACGCTGGATAGTGAGTGAGTGAATGAGTAAATAGCAAAGACAAGTCACGTTCTGGAAAAGTAGATGTGGTGGGGAGTTTCTCACAATATGTCTTGGGTCAAATGAGTCAGATGTGTGAAATTTTAATTTGAAAAAAAAATGTCTTAAAAAGTAGATATGTCTTGCGACCAGTCCAAATGAGTCTTAAGTCAAAATTGGAAGGTAGCCTGTTATTGGTATTGCAGAAAAGCTTATTTCCTCTACTTTCAAAAACAGCAAACAGAAAAGCTCCATCACACTTCTGTATGAAGTTACAGCCACTTGAAGTCAGCAGGATTAGGACTTGCGAAATTTCAAAACGGAGAGAGAATTGCATTTAAAGTTTAGACAACTATACAGGTCTATACAGGCATTAGCAACCGTGCCAATTAAAATTTAACATATGAAACATGAACTACAACATAAATCAGGCGTGAAAACTGCTTTGAAATGGTTTCACCGTCAATATCTGAAAAAAAAAATTGACTTCTGACCACCCAATAAACGTTGGAAGCCTATATCTCAAAACTACCCCTTTTAACTTCCACTCATTTGGACAGAATGCAAGACAAATATTAATTCTTTTTTCTTCAAAATTTCAAATGAAAAGAAACTGTGATACCTAGTTAAAAATTTTTGATAATTTCATACTTCTCAATGTATGGGGGTCTAAATGATCTAAATATTGGAGCCTTGCATTGCGACAGCGGACTTAATTGGTCTGATTGCGAGACAAATGACTCTGAGAATGTTTACTTTAAGCACATCAGTTTCCTTACAGGGGTCGATCCTATTTAGATCCTATAATAATTGGTATTTGTATTACATTCAGAAAAGCAACCCCCCCCCCCCTTTTACAGGCTAATTGGTTACATAATTCAAACCGGAAGGAAGTCAAAATGAAAAATTTTTTCATTTTTTTTTTTTAATCGACTGAATTCTCACTATATTCAGCGACACAACCAGAAACGTGTTAGGGCACGCGCGCACACACACACACACACTATATATATATATATATATATGAACATCTTGTTCGTGGAGACAAATAAAAGAAGAAAAAGAAAAACAATGAAAGGAGATATACATGACCAGATAAATGCAAAACAAAATACAAAAAAAAATTGTAAACCACTTTTTGTGCTAAGTAAAGGCACTTCACTGAGTATCACGGTTAACTAAACGTCAATTCAACAAGGCAAAATAATTTGTCTTGCAACCAGGGTGAACGAATAGGACATCAGAAATCCTTATTTGAAAAAACGCCTTTTTAAAGGTCTACCTTTTCCTTCTCTTTCTCTAGATTTTAAATCAAAGAAAATTTTTAATACCTTTCCACAAAAAATCTGATAACTTCATGAAATTTTTCTACATTTTTAAAGCTCAGAAAAAATGTATTTCTCCAACAAGTATTGCTTTAGAATGTTAAAAACGCGACATCCGACTCCTTCAACTTGGTCGCAGGACATTAAGTCCATTCCAATGTTCACAAAATGTATAACCACACAGCCCACTGCGGACATTTAAGAGGTAAAATTGTGACCTGGTAAAGATGCACAGATAAACCTGTACTGCATATCTCGAGTTTCAACATGAGAAGACCTGGCAGCGGTAAAAAAAAACCAGTTATGGTTGAGTGTTTTGACATGATAAATATTAAGCTTATGGATCAGAACATCCAGGGTTCGAATCTTTGGTCTTGAAGGGGTAAATATAATTGTGTTTTTGAGAAAGGCTATTCGGACACATATTACCCTACCTGACCTAAATGTCTTTAAAAGGAACCTCCTTTAGGTAGTAAAAATTTTTGTTATTACTTTGAAGGACAAATTGCTTAGGCAGGTATGTGCACCTATAAACAGCCGTATGAAAAAACTAACTTTCACAGCACTGAAAATGAAATGGTGCAACCTCAAGCACTAACGAAAAGTGCTACAATTATTTTTTCTATTTCTATTATACTTCTAGATACTGCTTTGACTTTGCGCACAGTTTAAATACCAAACAATTCTGTCTAAAATTGTGTGTGTGCTGTGTGCATGTGTAAGGTGCCACACGTGTGATTTGAGCTGTGTATCCTTTGCTAACTTGTAAATGCTGTCTGTAGTGTGTTGTGTGTGATGTCCATTGTGTGTAAAGAGCTGTGAATTGTATTGTTTGCTCTGTGTTTGTGCTGTGTAGTGCATGCTCTGTGTTGTGTGTCATGCTCCATGTAGTGACTATTGTGTAATTGTGCTTTCTAATGTAACAGAAACAGTAATCATTGAGAATATCAACGGTATTATTAATCAATAGCATTACAATTGTTTATAACAAACATTATTTTTTAACCTAACAATATATTAAAACAGCAGGCATATATTTTTGAAGTTAAAAATTTCATTGTATCAGGAAAATATTTGAAACATAAAAAAGAAAAACCAGACGAAAAATAAGTGCGATCACTGCTCTAGCAAAATGGCTCATCTTATTTTTCATTATTTTGAAATAATCGATCCTCTGCCATAAATAGTGTAAGTGATTAACTGAAAATCGCCATCTCCATTTTTTTTTTCATTCTCATTCTTTCTCTACCCTTAGATGTACCTTAATCTTACAAATACAGCAATATGCACACCATTAAGAGGCATGAAGAGTTATGCAATTTAGCTATTGTAGTGATGAAATTGTCATTCATAAAAAAAAAACAAACAAAAAGACAAAAGAACTTAGGCATATAGCAGTTTTAGGTGACCAAAACTTTTTGAGAAGAAATAAAACAAGAAGTGAAAACCAAACATAAACACACAAACAAAAGCATGAAAAAAATCATACGATATCTGAAACTAAAAGTAATTTAAAAAATGTAAAGCTTTTTTTTGTTGGTATACCTGCAGCAAGTCTACAGGTCTGTTACACAGTAAAGCATGAGTATTTTGCGGGTGGGAAAATTCAATCACTTTCCTAAATCAGCATCTCTACTGCTTAATGGATTCTAATGTATTCCAAAGATATCAAACAGTGTTCAGCCTAACTTTTGAATAACCCTTGAAATGTCACAAAATAATTTTCTTTGTCACAATTTTGTGGTCCCATGCATGAACCTGATAACTCACAAGGATGTGAAACGGAGATATTTCAGGTCAAAATTTGGCTTTGACAAAGAACATATACAAGGTGACTAAGTTACAGGAAAGCATTTGGGGCCTTACACATTATGTACTTCAACCATTTAATTATATGTGATAAAGCACATTATGGAATACTTGCTTGTATCTTAAAGTTAAACTCATTTTTTTAGGAAATTGAGGGTTATCAGGTTCATGCATGAGGCTACAGAATTTTCCTATCTTTATACCTCACAATTTCCCATTTATATGGTCAATATAATCAACCGGTGACACTTCTAGGGCTCAAGAAGCCTGATACTATAAAAAAACCCTGAAAAATTCTATAAGATTTTTGACACAGTTTTTCCATTAACCACAGAAAATAATTAATTATGGCAAAAACTAAGCGAGGCAATGTCACCTGAAGACACAAGCAAAGAAATGGTTATTTTAGAAATCACTAATTTTTTTCTAAACTCTTTAAATGCGAGCGGCAGCACTTTGCGGCCATTAGGTCTGACCCTAAGGACGAGTGGCCGCAGACTGCAGACAAACCATACAATGCGTGTAAGTATGGAATATGCAACAGATAAAAGAGTGAATGAAACATTGCCACAATAATTTCACAGAGATTATTGTTTTGGTTCAGCTCAAACTTATCCAAGAAACAACATTGCTCGCAAACCCAAATAGTCGTCCACCACTCTCTCACTTTAGTGTGTTTCAAAATCTTCCAAAACTATCCATCAAAACAAGGTTTTGGCCTCCGAACTTAAGCAGTTAAACAGCTAATTTAAATAACCGACAATAGCGATGCAATAACCAACAAAGTAAAAAATGATATAAACGAGAAGTGCCATGGCACCTGCCAAACAAAAGTGTAGAGAGTAAAAAGTCTGGCCTAGCGACAATGAGATCAACCATAATCTTTTTCAAAGTTAGAACACACCCTAACTGATATGACAAATTGCTGCCGGTGGGTTACAATTCTGTATCACAAACAGCCCAAACAACATTTACATGTTTCAATGCAAAAAGCAAAAAACATAAAAAAAAAAAAATAAAAACACAAAGTTTCATATAACTTATCAAGAAAATAAAAATAGAAAACTCTCTTGGTGTTATTTCTACCTTATAAGACAATCAGTATTGATTGAAACCTTAAGTTTATTCATCGAGTAAATATCTCTAATTCTCTATCCTATTCAGTGTCTACCATATTTATTACAATTTTACTGAGTATAAAACTTCAAGAAATAAGAGTGAACATTAGAAAAACATGAAAAGTAAAACGAGTCAAAAAGAAAAAAAGTCAGCAGACCATAAAAATCATCCCATGTATAACTTAAATCTCAATACAGGTGTGAAAGACATGCGAACCTAGAGTCAATCATTTGACTCACAATATGAGTTTTATGCTTTCATCATTTAAAAAAAAAAGGTTATAATCTTCCACCGCCAAAGGCAGACTCGAGACTTTATATATTTTCCCCCCACAGGCTGATAAACACCAAAGCAAATTCAACTCATATTTCAGAGCATTATAGTACTGCTGCCTGTTAGGCGCTCAAATACTAACTTTCCACAAATTTCAAGCAAATCAATTTTTTTAAGTAAGGTATAATTCACAAATTTCAAGCACTGCCTAAAGCCAGTACCCATTTTACAGGTGGGTAGACTGAGGAAAGTGTGGATAAATTATTTTCCTAAGGCAGCTACAACATGCATTGAGCACTATGTACACTATGTTGATCTTTTTGAAACAGTAAAATGTTTAAGGAGAGTTGTTTGTGATATAGCCCTCATTCCTACTCAAATGTGTACTCTTATGAGGCAATAGATTAAAAAACTCAAGTGAACTAAAGTCTTATACGTAAACAAACCAAATGATCTTTTAGATTTAACAGTTTTCACACTTACCTTTAAGCTTTTAAGATTTTTCACAAATTTACTTTTTTTTTGTTCATCCCAAATATTTCAAATGCTATTACATTTCTTTTGTAAACTTGTGGTTTTTTTTTCAAATTAAAACAGTTAAAAAGAAAAAAAAAGAAGAGTGAAAATAAAATTCCTTTATAAGTCTTGCAACCAGTTCAAATAAGCCGGCTGTTGGAAATTTCAAGTTAAAAAAAAAACCAACTCTCAATACAACATTTTTTCCTCAATAACTCTTTATATAGGTACAAAAAAAGTCTATAATTCTTCCACAAAATATGGATGAAAAAAGAATTACGCTAGTTTTTAATATTTAGAAGCTTAAATAAATCAAGACGTTCAACATTTCAACGCCTTGTTATGCCAGGCTTTGGGAACACCAACTCATTTGAACTTTTTTGCAAGACATTTTCCTTTTGTTTTTGCTTGCTTATCATTCAAATTCCTGATATCCTATGAGTAGTGGGAATCGGAAATAAGAGACATGAACTTGACATTATTTACACATGTATAGTTTACTACAATATTAGACTGATATGACACTTGAAGATTCATGGCAAATGCA
>BMAT01005057.1:96360-107104 GCA_019649035.1 Elysia marginata
TCGCTCACAGTCACACTACATACCTCTTTATGTCCTTCTAGTCAGGCATTCTTACCTCCCTTTTTTTATCTCTGACAAGAAAATCGTGAAGTTTTTATCAACTGAAATCAGTTTTAGGATTGATATTTCCTCCAATGTATCCAACAACATTGGACTCAAGGAACCCTTGCATTCAACCAACTGAAGTAAAATCTCTTTTTTTTTCCTCTTCTTTAACCTTTACAAATTTCCTTATCAACCTATAATATCAGACTAACATTGTTTTCAACAAACAAGAGGTGAAACTGAGACTAATGGTTAGTCTTTTTTAGCCTTCTTTCTGAATTGTTTTTCATTTTATCAGCAATAGCTTTCACAGTACCAATGAGAGAGAGAGTGTGTGTTTAGAAATAGAATATCAGAGGAAAAACTGGCTAGCATTGCAAAAACTTGTAGCATTGTGTTTTATTCTTTGCCGTTTTAAATAATGTTTCAAGGTTGATAGATGGTGTAGAACTTTCTTCTTTGATTTGTTTTGAGTTACTTAAACTAAAAGCGACCTTGCTTTCAACAAACCTTGGCTTCAGCGAACTGTTTATATTTTCCTGCAAAGTTTGTTGAATCTGAGGCCCACTGTATAATTTAACATTACAGGCTTTAATGAAATATTATAAATAATGGGTTTGTCTTAAACCACTTTCTTTAACTATTAAACCAAGACTAATTTTAGGTAGAATTGGAGAGCTGTCTCTGCTTGAACTAAGTCTTTTTGAATTTAAGCTGCCCATATTGTTCAGGTAAACATATTCGTCTATATCTGAAGGTTTATAACATAACATAAACAATTCAAATACTGATTGAATGAAAACAAGCGTTTTTAATGGGAGTGGGGTGTATATAAAGACAACTGGTACTACATAGAACATAGAATGATAGATAAGTTTATGATTTTAATCATCCATGTAGGCTGGTAATTTTTATTCTTTGTAAAAAAGAAATTTTTACATGACAAAATTTCTGAATGAGTTGAAGCAAATCTTTCTTATTAAATTACAGGACATAAAATATTCCACCTTAAAAAAGTTATGATAATTTAACACCAATGAAATAAGGTTGCGCACGCTTCAACGGTATGCCTACATTAATTCTCAGGACAGCCGTGTCGTGCGGTAGATGCTCTCAGAAGTAAAATTCTCTCATGGGACAGGGCAGGACTGTCATGAGACAAAAAAGTCGTATTTTGGCTACGGCCTCAGAAGGCAACTAAAGATGTAAAATGTTAGAATCAGATCTGCACCTTGTTAAAACTTTGACTTAACTAGCACCTTCTCTATCCTCTTCAAACGTTAAATATCCCCCATCCAGTTATCTATTGAAACTCTACAACAACAGTACACCAGACCTGCCAGTCATCAAAACAGAAAATCAGTATAATTGAGACAAACAAAATCTGTATTCAGAAATTAAAAAAAAGCAACTTTATGACCATGACATGTACCAAGCACGGTATTCACAAATTCTGGCACTTTTTACCGATTTACTGCAGTAGCAGTAGCAATGCAGTTTTTAAGGAAACCCAATTTCACTGTTAACAACAAATGAGTATGGTAGTTCGTAGTACTCCATGTGTACCACACAGTAAAGTTTAAGTACTTTTAAGATCAATAATAGCTTAACTTCCCAATTATTTTTTTTTTTTTGAAAATTAACAGAACCAGAATTACCTCACAAAAATTAAGCTTGTTGAGTGGAGGTAGCTGCATATGAATAAAAAAATCTGAAGATTCGTATTTGTTGATATTTTAGAAGAAAAAAAATCTGTCTCCTGATTTAATCTGTATGAAGGGCAGGTGAGCTGTACATTTTAGAGACAGTCACACTCACAGAAGGAAGTCACCAGTAATAACTGCAACAATACATGTATATACTGTCTTTTATTTGTGACAGTTAAATTAAACGTTGTTACTAAAAATAACTTTATGACTGCACCACTAGAACAGAAACCAGATCTCTTGTACACACTCTCTACAGTGCAATGTGTTTCAAGTTTAGGCCAACACTCTCTGGCCAGGTTAGATTGAAGTATAGTTCGCTTATATCCACAGCCACTTTATCCACATGTTTCGCTGTGACCACATTTTTTCCCTCTTTAATCTACCTAAATATTTTGTTTCATATAGACCCCCCGCCACTTTACGCTTTAGTCACAAGACGAATACAGAAATGATTAAAGACATTAAAAATAAAATAAAAATTAAAGAAAGTACCACAAATTTATGGCTTTATAAAAAAAAAATGATTTCATCAATTGAAAACAAAAAAGAAAGAATAACAAATTTCTACTAAGGTCGTTTCTCTTGAAAAACAAAACAAGTTAAGTAATTAGCAATATTACTAATGGTACCAGTGTTGTTCACTTCCCTCATTTTTTACTGTGTCTTTGTATTTATTTATCAATATGCTTATTATGTTGACAATAAATCAACCCCCGAAAGCATGTTGATGGAAGTGGATTTCATTGTTCTTTCTCAATTCCAAATAAATCATAAAAAAATATTCAGACGGTTTTTACCATTAATACTAGCTACTATATAATTATGTTAAGGAGAAGACTCTGCTGAAATGTGAAACTTTACCTTAAAAAAAACATTTGATTGCCTTTAGGTCTGACGTGGGCTTGTAAGAAGTTAGCCCAAGTGCTGGCTCTGTATGGAGAAGTCACACATGGTCTAACCACACGACATTTTGAACATATACATGTACTTGAAACAAAAGCTATAAATCTCTTTTATTCAAATCTCCATCCACCGACTTGTCAAAAAAAGAAAAAAGATCATATGTATATGAGTGAATTTCGAATAGAATCTTATGATCTGTATCAATATAAGCAAAGAACCGCCTTTTTTGAATGATGAATCCCTGGAGCATGTCAAGACGGTCTGTCATGTCATGACCAGTTGTCATGCAATCACAGAGTAACTATAGAGGGTACACACAGACTGCAGCTATAACACAAAGCTTGAACTACACTGAATTTATATGATCAAATGGCAAATAACTGAACTTTTTTGACAAAATGCACAAGTAGAGAAAAATAACAGGCCTTAAAATATGCATTGCTGGCACATCTGGGAGCCTTTGAGTGCAACAACAACAAAAATTATGTTGGTAGTCAGAATTTCCAACATTGTCACGAAAATTACAGATCTAAAATGAATGAATAATTTTCTGTGAAGTTTTCTTGAATGGAAAATCTGTCACGAACAAAAAGTTCCCATAGCACAGTTGACCTCGGGCTGTCTGAAGGGGCAGGTCCCATACTGAATCAAGTAACACTGTTGAATCGAAACACAACCAGTGTAAAATTTTGGAGAGGACCCGGCCTCACCCCTCCCCTCCTTCTCACCCTAGATAGTTTTAGATAATTACAAAAGAAATCCACTTTGTATAGTGGCATCCAGTCAGATAAACCATGTTCATTATAAACCATATTTTTAGTCCCTTTATATTTTCTCTCTTTATTTGCTTAATGTAAACTTATGATAAGATTTAACTATTTTTTTTTTCGGTCCAAGAGAGGTTTATCTTAAGAGGATTCCACTGTAGGATAGAAAATCATATCATGCTGTACAGGTTTTATTGTGATCATTGAACATTTAGTTGCAGCTGTAAGTCAAGGGAGAAAACTCAGACAAACAGTAAACAATCATCACAGACTCAAGGGAACAACAACACTGCCAAGAAACAAGCCATCTTTGTAGCACTAAACTCTTGCAACAGCCTCAGTAACACTCATATTTGATTTGATGAAAGATATGATTTTACCTTTCTAGGCATAAAAAAACATCAGAAAGTAAAAACACACACAGATTTAGGCCCTCAGGAATCATCGTGGCAGTCTTTACTAGCTTGCCGAACCTTATGGTTACTACCAGACTTAAGCAAGGTTAAGATCGAGTTAAGATCATGAGATGCTTGGCTGGTCTGATTGGACCAGGATCATGACAACAACATGATCATCACAACAACACCAGAAACCAGTCACATAACCTAGAGGGGACAGGAATCATCCGAACAGCTTCTAGCTGAAATCTCATCATGCTATTACATAGCACATACAGGAGTGATAGCTAGAATCTCAGGATGTTACTGTAAAACAGGACAACCAATGTAAGTCAGTGCTAGAGTAGCTGTGTAGATCTGTTTCTGTACCTGACCTAGCTTGCACTGTGCAAACAAACATCATACATTTGGTGTAACCAAGCAGCATTGCCCTGGGTCTAGCCTGGACTCAACTAGACAAATTATACCACCTTTTCAGCCCTAGCACACCTGGCAGTAGCAGCATTGCGCTGGGTCTAGCCTGGGCTCAACTTGACTGCTAGACAAATTATACCACTTTTTCAGCCCTAGCACACCTGGCAGTAGCAGCTTTGCTCTGAGACCCTTTGAACCAAATTTGGACCCAGCCAAATGAAAAAACAGCAAGAAGTAAAGAAACTAATTTGTATACTCCATGTAATGATCATTACTTAACCACAAACTGCCGATTTAATGCTGTTTACTGAACATTGAAAATTTCAATCAAAGGGTTAACCTCATTTTGAGTTGTTTATACTTGTAGGCCAGTATTCTAGGCGAGCCTATAAGGGATGCTGAGTTAAAACGTCTCTAAGGGACCTAGATAATAATCCTCAAGATCTAGGTCTAGATTTAAAATACTCTTTACAGAGATAGAGACAAGTCATAACCCATGCAAGCCCAGACACAGGTCTACGTTAGGGCTGGCCTCACTTGTATGTACTACAATATACAAGAATTGTAAACTTACATGTTAGACTTTAAAAAGATAGGTTGAATAGTCACAGGGGGTATACCATGCATTGGAGTGTGAGCTGATGAAATCCCATTAAGTCTCTGGTTTTTACATGGCCAAGAATGCCATCGTTTGTTTCATATACAACATTGAAACAATTGCAGCAATTAATGAGAAGCAAAAACAGTGATAAGACTAAGAGCAAGGTTTTAAAGTGTCAACATAGCTACATATTTACAAACATACAGGAGTTTAGGTATCATAAGTATAAATAAAATTGAATCAAATCTATTGCATACCACCACACTCACACAACTCATAGATAGCTGATCCACCACCTTAGAATTGTATTGTGTTAGGAATATAGAGAGAAAAATTTGCCAAAAAGAAAAATAAGGAGAAAACAAATAAGATCTATATTACGTCTTAATTATTTGCATTTTAAAATCTCCTTTGTACATATAGAATGATATATCTTTAATTCTCAAAATTCTGTGATGATGCAAACTTAGCACAGTATGAGAATTCCACTCCCGTGACAAGAACAAAAAGAATAAAACTTGTGGTCATGCAGAGAAAACAAGAAACAAAAACAAACTAAAACAAAAAACATGCATATTTGTTTTCATCAATTATAAATAAGTTTATCCTTCAGACTATCAAGTTGTCTGAAAAGAGAAGAAAATTTGGAAAACAAATTCAAACGTCAGTAGCTGATGCCTGACAATTTCTTAGTCCAAAAATGAAAAACAAAATGTATATATGATTCTTAAAGATAAAAGTGGTGCACCCTATAGCTCGCATGGAATAAATAAATGTAACAACACTTCTTTCTCTCAAACTCTCCGAGAAAAAATTCCCCAACATTCAGAACTTGTTATAAATAAAAACTCTTTACTTAAATATTAAAACATAGTAGCAGAAAATCTAATGTTCATCAACAATTTGTTATATTGACTTGCAGAGACCCTCTCAATGTAAAGATCTATAATGATTGCAATCAAGAGTTTTGAAATAGCTCCACATCAATTTAACATATTTTTTTATTAACAGAGGTGATAATTTGCAATAATGCATTTTCTTGCATTAACCCGAACCAGGACGACCTTTTGAAAATTGGACATTTTTTAATGACACTTACATGGGTACATTTTTTTATCCAAGTTGTATAAATTGGTTTTCTTAATTAAAAAAAAAGATTGTCAAACCTTAAAAGTACATCTAAAAATGCTGCAAAATCCCCCCCCCCCCCCAAATCTCAAAATAATTAGCAAACAAAAAAGTTAAACCATCACATGAACTGTAACAACGGTTGCAGAACAAACCTTAGTCTACTTAGTATTTGAAACAGCCCTAAAGTTCAACTGACATAATCTCAGCACTGCCGTCATAATGTTCTCATCTAAACTACTGTAATTCATTTAGTTATCAGTGTTCAACATTAGGAACATCTAAGCTACTGTAATTCATTTAGGTATCAGTGTTCAACATTAGGAACATCTAAACTACTGTAATTCATTTAGTTATCAGCGTTCAACATTAGGAACAAAACAATCAATTTTTTTCTTCCTGACAATAATAACAAATGTATCAGGATTCCTTACTTTCTCTCTTTAATTTAAAAGCAACAAGCAGATTAAAATCTCTCCAGTATTAATTTCATAGGGACAACAGGCAGAAATAGGATGTGAGATGTTATGTTCCGCCCACAACATAGATCTGAAATTTATAAAATCCTTGCATAAAACATCTATTGTTTCAACTTGGCTACATGAAACAAAATCTTGTACCCAATGAAGCCTGCAATGCACACCTAGATTTGCTGCACACAAAACAAGGCATCCTATTTAGTAGCATATTCATCGCTCGCATATCTCTTAAGTTCTATATCAATTCTAGTCTCCCACACATGCTTGAGGTTAGAGCTCGTCACGTAAAATTGTGTATCTGTTCCGTGATGGTCCAAGTTTTTTAAACGTTGACTCTGGCGGTGATGTAATCTTCTGTTCCTGTGGCTGAGTCCTTACATCATCACGAGGGACATTTTTCTAAACGATGGAGACGAAAAGGTTTTATTCAATTTAATATTTGCCTCCCATAAAAAAAAAGTTTTAAAAATCCATCCAAAATTCCCTGAGGCAAAAGAAAGCTCAGGAGCTAAATATTGTAATAATTATATAATGGTAATGTTGAATTTTGCATGCTTTAAGCTAGAATGATCTAGAGGAACAAAGGTAATCTTATAAACTGACAGTGGTATTTGGAGGATGGTAACATCCTATTTTAATGGATTAATAATGTTTTATCTTACTTTTGTTATGCTCGGGACCAAAACACAAAAACGAGCAGACACCTTGGGATTTGCAACCCTTTCCACAAACTACAAAAGGCAGAACCAAGAGGAAAAATCTCTGCCATAGGTGCCATTTTTTTTAGCACAGTGAAGACATGGCATATAAGATTTTCTTCCTGGAAGATGGTTTTGTTGGTACATATCATGTAATTCATAATTTGAAAATTGTCCCTTTTCCAGCAAATTCAAAGACTTGCTCCCTTTCTTTATCTCTCTATGGTTGAATGCTTCTTAGCAATTTGTTATCAGCCAGGCTTATACAAAGTATGAGTTACACACCTCTTGTTCAAATAAATTGTGAAGAGAGAGAGAGAAAGAGAGGAGGGAGAGAGAGAGAAAGAGAGGAGGGAGAGAGAGAGAAAAAGAGAGGAGGCAGAGAGAGAGAGAGAGAGAGAGAGAGAGAGAGAGAGAGCAACTCACAGTGTTAGAGTCTGGTTCTGGTTTGTCATCACTGGCGATGACTTCTATGGCAGGGGGAGTTGGATCTGGTCCATGGTGAAACTCACGATGAAGTTTTCCAGAGTGTAGATCTTCTATAAACTTCTTCAGAAGGCCATCAGTGCTGTAGTGACAGGAGGTTTTATTACAATTACACATATTAAGAAAAAGTTCAACTTTGCAGAAAAGATTTATATGTCTTGCATTCAATCCTTTAGAGTCTAATGTACAAAAATTCACATCTAAAAAGATGGCCCCCATTTCTATTTCATGATTATATATATTTTTTTCTCAGATTCTCTCAAATTATCTTCTACAGCATACCAGTAAACATTTTCTATCCCCAGCATTTTTTAGGCACCAGTACGGTTTGAAGAAATGCATTGTATAATAAAAAAAAATCGCCCAAAAGACATCAGTTCAAGCTATTGATTTAAAAACCATATGAATCCAAGACATTGATTATGTTCAAGATTTAATTAAAGTCCATGATGGAAAAAGCATAAAGCATAAACCATAAACCTGGTCAACAAAATTCCACTTTCCTTTCTCAGTTAGGAAAAGTGATAGTTTCATAATTCTTTTATTTAAACGAGAGCGTCTTCTCCATGCTACAAGTGTGACACGACCAAGCCTGAGTACCTGCAACTGTGAGTGAATTCTCACTGGCCAGACGTTTTAAAGAATTTTATTTAAATGCCATGAAGTGTTTTCCCGCCTCCTTCGCCTTAGATAATTTTGTAAAAAAATGAACAGTTCTACGTTTCCAATAAAAAATGGATCTCTGAGTATCAAAAATTTATTTTCAGAAAAAAAAGGATGATCTTTTTCAACCAACCAGGGACTACTTACTTCAGGCCTTGCTTCACAGGGTGGGGGAAGATATACATATGTCTGAAGCTATCTATGGCAAGAATCGGCAAGTCTTTAGCAGATTTGCCCAGGTGATGTAGTGGATGAGCGAACTTAAGCCCATCAGCCACCAAAAAGTTTACTGAAGCTGTGAAAGTAAGTTAGATACTCTCAGAATAAAATGAAAAACAAAAAATGTCATGATACAGGTCTGAGGTGGCAACTGGAGATGTTTATGTTTCAGCATCACCTTATAACACAACACAGAATTAATCTTTTATCAGTCCAGTCTAATGTTGTTTGAAATACAATAGTAAAGGAGATGTTTAGGTTTCAGCATCACCTTATAACACAACACAGAATTAATCTTTTATCAGTCCAGTCTAATGTCGTTTGAAATACAATAGTAACTTTATGTCTTGGAACCAGTCAAAATGAGTTTTGAGTCAAAATTTGAAAGTATTAAGATATTGGTATCACAGAAAAGTTTATTCTCTCTACTTTCAAATCCAACAAACTAAAATGCTCTATCATGCTCCTGTGTGTGAAGTTATAGCCGTTTGAAATTAGCAGGGTTTAGACTTGTGAAATTTCAGAAAAACAAGAAAATTGTGTTTAATGTTTAGACAACTAAAAAACTGTAAAATTCTTGGCAACCTTACTAATTAAAATTCAACACATAAAACATAATATTTCAAAACGAATCCAGTGTGAAGATTGTTCAGAAATATCTTTTAAAAAAATTGAATTCCGAACACCCACTAAATTTTGAAAGCCTGTAATCTCAAAACCAGGCTGTTTCACTAACAACTCATTTGGATAGAATTCAAGATATACAACTCACCAGTTGCTGACCAAGGTAATATATCTTCTGAGCACCTTTATATCAATGAGCACACACAACTATTTGTTGCAGAAAAACTGCTCAAAGCAGGACCTTTTTCTACAGTTTATTAGCAGTAAGACAATGGCAGGAAAACAAGACACAAAAACCCAGGACATAGACACACTGAAAATAAATGAAAGGCAAAGAAAGACAGAAACACACACAAACACATAGGCAGACAGAGAGAGACAAAGATCAGAGGGAGAAGGGATAAAGTGACAGAGAAAAATTCAACAACACAAGCTAGAGCTAAAAACTACTCAATGTTGTCAATCACTTGAATGCTATGAATGCTTCAAATTAAGGCCACTAGAGTAAAGCAGAGCTGATCTTCAACAGGAATGAAAAGCTTCTTTCTGACAGTGTCAATGACTGAGTAGTATTGTTTTCTTTCTGTTCAAATACTTCATAAAAAAGTGTTCTTAAGGCCATTTGAGACAAAATTTAGGTGTTTTTTAAACTCCAACAAAAACGTTCCATTCATTGACTTTGTGTAAAAGAAATATCAAGGGCGACTCTCTGCTTGTGTCCCAAACCACCCAAAGCATAGTATTCCTGAAACTTTAAGAACATGTTCAGAATTATTAGACTTGGCTTCAGCCTAATGAAAATGACTGGAGTAGGCCTACAATGATAAAAATGCTAAGTCAACTGATAATCCCAACTAGTGAAACATTGATACCTTTCTCGTGTGCGGCTTCTTGCTGGACTCGGTTTCTGAAATCAGTTGGTGTAGTGGAATCATCCGGGTGATGAAACAAGATCACAAACGGCAGGCCTTCTTCTGTCAGTTCCTGTACATTATTAAACATAACAGCTATCAAAGCTACAAAATGTTGAGCATCAACTCTGGAAGTTTAATTATAGTTATACTGCAGTACTATAAACAGTATCTAGTTGCTTTTCTTCTCGGTTTAAATTCTCATCTGACAAAAATTACAGTTGACAAGTTTTGGTGAGAGATGCAAGCAGTAACACACACAAGAATCAGAACATTTTCACAAGACCTCTGTGTGCAGTGAAGTATTCCCCCTGGCACTAAACTTTAACAACAGCACCAATAGATTGTTTGATGAACTCACTGGAAAGACACTGTGCAGCTGAAGTATCACAACTGTTGCTGCTGATATACTTCATTTTCTATGACAATATTTGTCTAAACCCATAAATCAATATCCATAGCCACAAAAGTATGAATCTTAACTCTGGCTTTCTTCAACTTGGAAAGTCTTTAATTTGTTAACTTTCTAACCTTTGAGCTGAAGAAAAAAAAAAAATTCACGAATTCGGAAATCCTTAAAAAAGTTGGGAAAACTTGAAACAATGCATAATAAGAGTTACTGAAACTCAGCAATAACCATATGAGGCTGTCCCAAAAGTTCGTCCAGTTTATAGCATGTCTCCTTCAACCCAATAAAGA
>BMAT01005060.1:18128-36527 GCA_019649035.1 Elysia marginata
AATCTTGCATATCTCACAGGCACAATTATAGGTCTACCTATAGGATATTGCCCTCTTGCATATCTCACAGACACAATTATAGGCCTACCTATAGGATATTGCCCTCTTGCATATCTCACAGACACAAGTATAGGCCTACCTATAGGATATTGCCCTCTTGCATATCTCACAGGCACAATTATAGGCCTACCTATAGGATACTGCCCTCTTGCCAATGCTACAGAATGATTAAGCTTGATTTGCCGATATACAATCTGAACAGTTTTTTTTTACTTAGTTGGAGCTATGGCTCTCCCGAATTTCATACATACTGGTAAGTAGTGTTATTTGATTTTGTTAAAAGTAGCCTACCACACATACACCACACTCATAAGCAATCAACCTCGCTCACTAACACTACTTTAAAACATCAAAACAATATTTTGTTGAATGCATCCCTGAATGAAAACATTTAACTCTCATAGTTGGTCGGTAACGTTACATGTTAGTTTAGAAATAGAAAAAAAAACTTACCTAAAACGTTGGTTCAATGCTGGAATCACAATGGACGGTTGTACTACGGCGTAAATCTAGCCCCGACTGTCATCCCCTACTGGAGAGCGGTCCCTTTGGACAATGCTCTGTTCGCGAGTTACGAATTTCAAATAACAAGCAGGTAAGTGCGTTAAGGCCTCACAGAGACGAGGCAACAAGCGCTCGAGTACAGTATCATGTCTGAACTAGGGTTTAATTGAACGTTTGATTACTTTTATCCCAAACTCAAAATGACATTCATGAGCACTCCTTGTGCTGTCTCTCCTCACCCTCTTTATCCCCCATGTAAGTGTTCGAGACATGTTCATCTCACTGACTAGTCAGTAATACCATTCCTACACCACCAGGTAATGTAGAAACGCATTAAAAATGTTAGCAGCAAATTGTGCGCCAAGTTCGAGTTTTTATTAACCCTGATCTAACTAGGGTGAGTTTTCATTAACCCTGATCTAACTAGGGTGATATCCTACCTTTTAGAGGGCAACAAAGTTGAAAGTCCTTTAGGTTTTTAAAATTATGATGAAAGTTTTTTTCAGTCTAAGGCTTTAAGTTATTAATGGAGCTTTTTTATTTGAACAAAAGCAACTACTACTACTTAACATTTTTTTAATTATAAGACTTTTCTAAAGCTTAGGAGTGTCTGAAAACGTTCAAATCAAACTTTCCCTCCAGATTCTTCAAGTCCATTGAATGTAAAATTAGAAACAATTGAATATAAAGGAAAATAAGTGATTGGTGATCTTTTTTTTGTCGGCATCGAGGCATATCTACATTTCAAACGCACCTTGTTCTATATCTAAGAAAAAAAAAACTCTGAAGCTACTTTAGAAGTTGGAAATGACTAATTTAATGAAACATTTTCTGCAATAATTCTTATCGAAGGAAAGTTTTCAAATAACAAGAATGATAATTATACACAGCCTTGAGTTAAACTTGAGCCTCTATAGGCCTATGCTAGAGGAAAGACAAAGTATAGGAGAAACAGTTTCACATGTCTGCATACGCTTTGGTAAATGGATACAGTGAGCACCTATATGGAGACTTTAAAAATCTTACATGGATTTTACATTGACCAAAACGTGATGAGATAAGATAAATTTTGTTGTCCATTACTGACCCTATGTCATGGTTCTAAGATGCAGGCACACTAAAAAGTATTAATAAAATGGAAACACACACACACAGCGGCACAGAAACCCATAGAGATAGAATGAAAGGATTCGTTCAGTTAAGAATTCTGTTTGGATCGGTGATAATATTTTAAAGGTCAGAAAACTTTCGTAACCAGTCACTGTGGATTTGTTCTAAAATATATGTACAGATTTAGATTCAGATCTAAAATACATCTTGATGAAGAGTCTAGGTTAAACCACACTCTAACGAAGGTTTTGCGTGTCATATTTTTTTCCTATCTATTCTTCGGGGTAGCGTGGCAGAGAGGTTAGCGCGTCGGACTCGCGATCGGGCGGTAGCGGGTTCGAATCCGGACTATGTAATATTGTAATTGACTTGGGAAAGCAATTTACCCTTAATTTCCCCAGTCCACCAACCTATGAAATGGGTACCCAGCTACATGCAATTCTTGAATTTGTGAAATGCGCCTGCAATACCGTGCATATATGTTAAAAGGTAGCTTTCAAATGTACTGGTCTGCTGGGGCATTAGTAGCGCTGCTCTGTGGCGACACAGTTACGCTGAGTAACGAAGCCAAATTTCATTAAGGGATTAACATAGTGTATAAAATAAAATAAATATCTCGAGGACTCCGTCATGATTTTGATCTAGTTTTGTGAAGGTGAAAGCCGATGGCGACAAGAAAAAAATATAACCAGGTTGCGGTTCGAATACTAAACGAAAATGAATAGCTTTTTACTTGTAAAAGTTCTACTATTCAAATCTATTAAATCGTGTTTAAAATTTTCATAAAGTATATGATATACAAAGGAACTTTTAAGAAAAGGGTAAAGGCATTTTCATTAGCATTTTGAAGGCTGTGCGAAGTTTCGTGTAACTCTACCAAAGATTCTTGACTTTCATGCACCTCTAATAATTCATTGTGCCGGCTAATCGGAATGGGCTGTATTTCAATAAACGCCTTGGTTAAGTTAAAAAGAGACACGTTCAATGAAAATCCTGGGTTTACTAGCACACAGACATACGAGACAGGCGTGACAGACCGGGTGCTGATAGGCAGAGCGTCGGCGCCTAATCGATGAAGTTAAAAATAACCTCGGGATTCCCGTTCAATCGATTCTCAGTTCAGATAGCTAATTTTGTGTAAACCATGCGTGTCAGGCATTGGCTATGGGGTTACTTCGAATGCACGACTTTTTGGTTATGAATTTTGGTGGGGCATGTCCATTGGGCTTGTTCTGCTAACCCCATGCGCTATCTTGACGCGCGATATTTCTTTTCGCATTATTGGTAACAATAAGTAAATTTTATTGGGGTTTCACTCAGTTTAGCCTTAAGAAATTCTGTTTCAATGATAATATTTGATTATTTATGCCTGCAGGGTAAATATTTCACTATCAACTGCGAACTGAGAGTAACACCTTTATCAGTGTTTATTGTTCTTGAAGGACATGGAAATACAAAATAGCTAGTCATAGGATTTCCTGGCGCTTGTTCTTTCTATTGATCTTACCCCTTGCTTCTTCCGATCTTTCATGTTTTGTTCTCTCTAGTTTAAATTCCTTCAGATTAAAGGTAAAATTTCATTTAAAAGTATTTCAAGGTCTGAAAGGTCTAGGACAACAAGGTTTTTTTCGATCCTGAAGAACAATATGTTTTCAGTGTATGCAGTGTGCTGAACAGACCTACTGGTTTTTTTTAGGGGATATGCATTCTTTATATTGAGTAGGGTGTAACGTTAGACTTTCGTTTTAAAAAACGCCACGAATCATTACCGATAGATGATTTAGCAAGATCCTTTAAATGCTAAAGGATTGTGGTGTGGGTACGTATCCAATTTTTATAAACAACGAATTTAGCCTTCTGTAACAACTAGTGACGAAGAGGGAAGAGACCACTGATTTGTTAAAACTTACTAATCACAGTGATTTTCCGACTTGTTAACCTATTAAAAACCGGACATATTGTTTTATTTTAATTAAGAGTACGATTCGCGCGTCAGGTAAGTGAACATTTTATGATATAACATATTTTGACACCCCCCCCCACACACACACAACGGCTAATCTCTTTCTTCTTTATATCCCCAACCTTTTCCGGGCATATTGGTTTTTAATTAAAGGCACAATGCGCACTTCTAGTAAATAAACAATTTTGATGTCACATAATTATTTTGCCACAAATTCTTCCCACCCCCATACACACATACAACGGCTAATCTCTTTCTTTTTTTATATCCCCAACCTTTTCATCCAACTCTGAATTTTATTTTCTCTCATCTCCTCTATCCTCAACTTTTTGAATAATTTAGCCTTTGCCTAACATCTATTGGCCAAAACAGAATGAAAGATATATCATCTGTTATGAAAATGTGATTAAGCTTACATCTGTCTTATCTTTCACTCGGTATTTTTGTCAGGTGTGCCTTGAGCAACCTTGGGTGTGTTCTTGGCGGTAAGCACTCGTGTGTTGGATGTACTAATATATCTATTCCTTTCCTCGTTTCTTAAGCATTAAACGGGATTTTAACTTACTCTTGTAGCCCAATCAACGACGACTGTAAAATCTAGACCAGCTTACTGATCTGGACCATCACGAACTGTAGTGGCGGCCAAACGAGACCACCCAAGTTTGACAGTCTCGTCACCAAACCATCTACGTGTAAAAAGTGGGAAACTGGTCCATTCACTCCATTGTATCAGGTGTTTGAAAGTGAGTTAGAACAAATATCAACTGGGAAACATTCTTTTCATGTTTTAAAGACCGGCCCTTATCATATTTAAAAAAAGCTGTTGCAAAATTATTGCGGTAATTTGGCTGCTATAGAGAGAAAAGAATAACCTCATTCGTTACTTTAAATTGTTTAAAAAATTAGCTGGTAACACATTCTTCACGAACGAAAATGTCTCATTTCTAAAGGCTGAGGATAAAAATTGCGTTTCTCTTTTGCACCTGAACTATGAAGCGATCTGCATTGAAGATTCAATAAATGTGTGAAGAAAAAAATTTGTTTTAATTTAATCCGAACAATATCTTTACAGCGAAAAACTAAAATACAACTGAATTTTGTTTAAACTTTATCTAACTGAGCTTTTTTTCTAACAACAAACCTAAAAATCCAGTGCAATATTATTTTAACATTGTATTATAATCATCTAATCTAGATCTAGACTGAAGCTGCACTAAACTCCCTATAGGCACATGTGATCGCCTTCATTTCAATCTCGAGCTGCGCTATTTATAGATCTTTATTCATTCTAAAGGCAAAATTTCTTATCGGGAATTCCATTGGCTGACTGCACGGTTATGATAAAAGTTAACCCACCAATTTAGCGGGCAGGCGTGGCCGTGGGGTTACATCGATCCTTTACTTGTGGCTTTACTCATGGTTTGGAGCTAAGATACTAGATATTTGTACCGTTAACGACCCCTGGCGCTGTCCTCGTCCTATCCTTTTACCAACTTGTTTTATAAACAGAAGTTTATCGTCTTTATAGCTGAAGCACAGAACTTCACCTTTTTTCATAGATTAATTTTTTATAAAATTAACCTATCCATATAGTTACTTTTCTTAAAAATGTATGTTTTCCCAGAATTCTCGCAGTTAAATCAATGAAAAAAGAATAAATTTACAGTCCAAGAGGCTGTTTTTTTCGCAGCAAAGTTTAAAATATAACATTTTTTTTGCTTTCAGGCTAACACAAATTTTTTTTGTTATTCGTACGTTGCATTTATAAAAATTAAACTATAATTATTAAAACGTAATTTTTTTAATTTCTCAGCGTTTGAACAAAAATAAAGGAGGAAGTTTAGAGACCAGAGAGTTGGATTTGGGATGGAAGACCTTTAAACAGCCTGAAATTTTAAAAAAATGAAACTATGGCTCGTCCAGATTATTGACTTTAAAATAAAAACATAAAAAAATTAAATAATTATTTATTTCACATCAAATCTACTCCATTGCGCGTAGACTTTGCTAAGTTTAGGGCGCTGACTATGAATATGATGAAGGTTTTGTAAAAAAAAAAATTAGGTAACTTCTGTTTGCCCACGGCAGGCTTGTGCTTGATGATTTATCAAAACGATTCGACAAAACTAGCACAAACCATATTCCAACCCACCAAGAAAAAGATAGTTACCGTTCGGTCGTTTTAGGGTCGTTTTTTTCCCTATGACTTTTTTGTTCCATTCCATGCACTATTTCTCTTGCAGACTCGTTCGTTTTCGGTCGGTCCATTTCTGTCTCAGTGGAAATGCGGCATATTCTCTCTCTCTCTCTCTCTCTCTCTCTCTCCCTCTCTCTCTGTATCTTTTGTTATGTTTTCTCGTAAACGCCTTTCTGTCACTCTACCTCTTTGGTGTGTACTTTTCTTAGCATCACCCTCTCTCTTTCCTCTCCCTATTTTTCTTTCCTCTCTCTTCATTTATCCCCCTTCTTTCGCAATATTTATTTTTTAATTTTGTTTCTCTTCCTTTTCCTAGAGTTTGAAAACAAAGCAACCATGGCACACACATACTTTTTTATTTTTTTAAACATCAAGTCCTTGTTCAGATTAATATTAAAATGAGCGAACAACAAAAGCATTGTCTCTCATTTACCGTTAAACACAATTGTTCCCATATCACTATGTTTTAGTTTTGTTTTAGTTTATCCTTTTACAGACATTTTTTATGAAGACAACTTTGGTTAGGTTTTAGTTTTCCCGGCGTTCTGTCATCTTGTATGCTTCTAGCTTGGCAGGGTAGAAAACAAGCCAGCCAGCCGAAAAAAACACAGACAGGGGCACGGGTCTAATCTCTGATCTACCTCATCCGAGATTTTTAGTATAGCTGTGACTTAGGTAAAAAATTACTTTAAATGGTAGAGCAGCTCGAAGCCGCTACAGTATTACAACCAAATCAACAGATAAGGTGTAATTTGCACTAACCATTAAAATCAATATATGTTAAATAGATCAATATAACACAATAGCACACAACGCACAAGGTCTTTTTACTTTTTGATTTGGGTAGGTAAACCTTAATCTCCCTTTTTTATATGCCATAATGCTTGTAATATTTTGGAAATATTATACATGGAAATAATGAAAAATGTTTCATGAACTAATAATAATGTATTGTTGGCACAGAACAGAGAGTGCTTTTTACCTTCAATTTTATTATATGAAACTTTAACCTGAGGCTGTACTGTATAAAGATCTAAATTATAAACCTTATATACCAACAGTAAGGAAGTCAGTGCATGGCTAGACAGGATACAATGAAGCACTAGATAGTTTGCCTAGAAAGTGTCTTCGATGTTCTAATACTAGATCTAGTACTGAGTTAGGCTTGTCCGCTACTACATAACAAGAGTCTACACCAGGAGTTGTAACTTCAACTGTATGTAATAGGACGTTGGTTACGTGTTAGCCTATCTATAATAGAATATCTCAATATTCATTCTTCTTAAAAGCACGATTTTTTTTCAGTTAAATCCAAAGCTGTTGCCCAGGCTTTGGTTCTTTTATTTCATTTGTAATTTTGACGCAATTACACTACTGAGGCGCGCTTGTGTGCTAAGCCTAGCAAAAGTCGCAGCTTTTAACTAAGTGCGATCATCAAAGAATGGCCACGTTTCGGCATTATCATATTGAATAATGAAAGAACTTTTAATAAGGACTTTGTTGTGCACTGGCTGGGCTTAGAATCGAGATCCAGGTTTAGTTCTAATTTTATCGTAAATCCACCATCCACGTAGCGATATGGATGCACGCCGTGACTGGTGGCACAAGCCAGCGTCTAAACTGCATTGTTGATGAGGATCTTGCTAAATTATCTATCGGTAATGATTTCTGTTATTTTTTCAAAACAATAGTCTAATACCATAGCCTCCTTAATATAAGGAATGCAACCCTTAAAAAATCCAGTAGATATCTTTCAGCATACTGCATACACTGGAAACTTAATTATTCTTCAGGAAGGAACAGAACGTTTTATCGAGTTTTTTTTTTTTAATTTTACGCTCGTATACCTTGAAATAATTTTAAATGAAATTTTACCTTTTACCTGAAGTTTGTTTTACTCTTATCAGTACCAGAAAAAACAAAACATGGAAGATCGGAAGAAGTAAAGGGGTAGGATCAATAGAAAGAATCAGCGCCAGGACAGCCTATGAGGAGCTATTTTGCATTTCTATGTCCTTCGAGAACAATAAACACTTATAAAGGTGTTACTGTCAGTTTATAGTGAAATATTTGCCATACTGGCATAAATAATAAAATGCTATAATTGAAACAGAATTTCATTAGGCTAAGCTGAGTGAAACCCCAATGGATTTTACGCTTTATCAGGAATGAAGCGAAAAGAAATATCGCGCGTCAAGATAGCGCATGGGGTCAGCAGAACAAGCCCAATGGACATGCCCCAACAAAATTCATAACCAAAAGGTCGCGCATTCGAAGTAACCCCATAGCCAAAGCCTGACACGCTTGGTCAACTCACAATAAGCTATATGAACTGAGAATCGATTGACCGGGAATCCCGAGGTTATTTTTAGCTTTATCGATTATTCGCAATCGCTCTGCAGTTCACCACCCGGTCTGCCTCACCTCTCTTTTATGCCTGTATGCTAGTAAACCCAGGATTTTCATCAATAGTGTCTCTTTTAACTAAAACAAGGTGTTTATTAAAATCCAGTCTCTACCGAACTTCTGGCACTCTATTTCGTGGAGAAAGACTATCTCACGACACGCCAGAAAACTACTGTAATAACACTGATTCTAGATACTTAATGTAGACAAATATTTTATCATTACCAAAAATAAAAGTAAAACTCAGTAAATTCTTTTTCATTAAATCAGAGGGTTGCGGAGATTTTTTTTAAAACATTAGAAAAAAATATGACTAATGAGCAGTCTGCTACAAGAGGGCCAGCCTGCAATGTTAAATGGCTTTATGAATATGTTTAGTTTTGACTGTTCCTAGTTGAATCTCTTAGGGCTATGCGCTTTGCTAACCCTAGCTTCCTTTTACTTTCTAAATATCTGCACTAAAGAGTACCGCATGAAGTTTTAAGTGCTATGAAATCGAAAGTTTCTTTTTACATTGCTGTCAAAAAGTTAGAATTAATTTCACCATTGGTGCAATTTAGTTCTCATGATTATCATTTTCCACCCTTCTGTTGCCTAGCGGCTCTGTGGCCAAGCGGTAAGACACTCGCTCAGAGATTGGGGTGTGCGTGGTTCGATCCCCGGTCGAGTCAAAACAAAGTTTTAAAACTGGTATTAACAACTGGTCCGCCTAGTGTCTTGATTCATGGATATGATGTTAAGTCCGGTCGGCCAGGTGTCAGGATAATGTGACTGGGTGTGGTGTATGCAAGCGTTACTTAAATCACAGTGTGGCAACACGCGTTCAATTGTCCCAAGCGCCGTCTCTGATATAACCTTGTAGTTAAAAAGAGACGTTAAAATTCAGACAACCATCTTCCTCTTCTTCTGCCTCTTCTTCTTCTTTTTTCTCGTCTCAGATCCCGTAAATAACGCCTGATTATTTAATTACTTAATGCTAACGTACACATAAAAACAATAAAGAAAAGAAGCAAGACATCTATTATAAATTTTAGTCTATATTGCCGAACACTGGGCGACAGATGGTTTTATAGAAGGGAATCGCATCCTCTCTATATAAACCCTTGCTTTGCAGAGACTATATTACAAAGAGCCTGTTTTCGGGTAGGGACATGATGTATACCTGCGTTAAACGCATGTTAGATTTGCTAGGTGGGGGACAACTGTCCCTACATAAAACCCGTGGTAAGCGGGGACAACTGTCCCTAGGTAAAACGTGTGATAGGTAGAGACAACTGTCCCTACGTATTCACTTCCAAAGAGGATATTTCAATATTTGAATGCAAGGGAAGTTATCAAATATTTACCTTATCCAAAAGTATTCAGTGGTTATGTATTTTTGTCCTTTGTAAGGTACATAACACTATGGTTACAACCATAACACTATGGTTACAACCAAGGCACGGAGTGTGGGCTGCAGATTTTTTTAGTAGATTTCGGCATTTCTTAAATTATTGCATCTTTTTCCTGAGGGACATTTTCGTTGTACGTCTGCAGTCTCTGCGACATATGAACATGAATTGGGGGACAGTGAACTACCAATTTTAGCCTTTTCCTCGCTTACACAATTTAACGAAACGGAACATGTCAGACTTATATATATAATAATTATCTTAAAGGCTGTGACAGTATTTGTTTTCTCAGGAGTTATTGGTGATAGGTCTAAAAATCTGCTTAGGATAGATAAGCTACTTTAAATAGCACAAACCTAAATATTAAAAGTCCGGATTGCTTAGCCTCATAGTATTTTTGTTATTAATTGACAGATGCAGACCACTTTCACCCTTGTCTAACAAATTGCACCATCTAACCCAAGCAACGTGCCCAATTAAAAAAAAAATAATTCTGCTAGAAAAATTTTTAATTGGCAATTAATAAATATTTTTTGTCTTATAATATTTTAGAAGCAAAAAGGGCAGACCAGATTTCCATTTCATAGACGTGTTGCTCCTAATTCTAACGATTTGAATGTCCGAAATTTCAGTTTTAAAAGTAAAAAAATAAAAGTTGTGCTTTCCTCCTCTTTTTCTTACTTTATGCAATTGACAGCAAAAAACGGACATTTTTTTAGAACAAACACATAGTGAAAAAATTACGCAAAAACAAGTTAATACGTGTACTCACTCCTAGTTTTAAACTGTAAAGAAAACTCCTGAGAAATATGACGGTTTTAAAGTTAATAAAGTACTTATACCTTGGATTTGGAAAATCCCGACAGTCAATTGTAAAGAGACAAAACATTCATAAAAAGAAAGCAATTTGAGCATATCAACAGTGTTTATTTTAAAAAAAACATCGATAAAAATGAAAACTGATACACGTAAGGCATGTAGGCGTATATCAACACATAGTTTGCTTTGGACATGGAGGAAAGAGAGGCATTCTTGGCACAGTCCACTCTATTACCCGACAAGGAAGGTAATCCTCAACCAGTAAAAAAAAATTACCAAAAATCAATTTAGAAAATTTTGGTCTTTAGCTGTTTTAGCTTCATTTATAACAACACGAACAGTAATATTATTATTAGTCAAATCTGGGCTGTGTTTGTTACCAATAGGTCTAGATCTATATCAAACCTTTGTTTTGCACGTTATATTTTCTTCCGTACACCTGAAGGTGAAGGCCGAGATTTTGCCTAATTATAATTTTCATGGTAGAAGATGGGAACGCATTCTTTATGCTTATCAGGAAGGCGAGAAATTATAAGTTTTAACATTTAGAATGCCTATACATAAGTATGCTGATAACACAAATTTAGAAATCTAAAAAAGATTTCCTACATCGCTTGGCACTTTCTCTTGAAATGCAACCTTTTGTATTTGACTCGCATCTAGTTCAAATGAGTCGGATGTCGAAACTTTTTATGTTTTTAAAGTCTTCTTGTAACCGTTTTTAAATTTATCTTTTTAAATTGAAAGAAGTTCTAACGGCTCATCAGATATTTTTGATGGTTCCATGCAATTTTAATTGTTGGAAAACTGACAATAATACATTGCTCAAAATGCCAACGCCTTGTAATGCTAAAATTGCGAGGTTCTCTCATCTGGACTGGTGTCGACACGAAATTTTCAAAGTTCTTTTATTGTATTAAAGATTTTTATAGACCTTGGAAAATGTTTAGGTAGTTTATAACTTCCGAATCTTTATTTCTGAGAACGATACAGAATCACTACTAGAGAGAGTCCACCAAAGGGCAGCGTTGCTGTTTGCTTTGCTGTTCCATTTACCATTTAGATTAGAGTAGTTTGATTTTATAATACCACCACGCTCCTGAAAATATTTTGCACGATTTACTGATGGAACATTATCATTATCTTTATCGTAAGTAGAGAAGGGGTACCCGTTATGAGGACCTAGGCTATCACCAGCAGTCCCGTCATACTTGCCTAGTCTAAGAGCGTAGTTGCTGTCCTCACCACCAATGGAGAAAGAGCTGTAGTGGGCAAAGATGATTTGCCCATTGTACTCGAGATCAATACGAAGTTCGTAGGCGCCTCTGCTGGTTGGGGCGTGAATGTGGTCGTTGCCCAGCCAGTATTCCTCTTGGAGACTCCCAAAACCGTTTTTATAATCGGCCCAACCCCGATAAAAGCCTGTAGCACCCGAGACCCGTCGCTGGATGACAATCCAACCTCCCCCATCAGTACGAGTGTCACAAAGATAAGGCACACCAGGCGGGCTTTTCCCATCAGGATGAATCGTAAGATGCTGGCCATCATCGTCATTTAAATAGGGCACCATACCTTTTTCACATTTTGTAGGATATATGTTGCAAGCAGCCAAACTGTTTCTCATTGTAGCGTTGCTGTCAGCAATGGCGTTACGAACAGTGGAAATCATTTCTATGGTACGGTTTTCCATGACTAGCTTTAGCTGTTCAAAGTTCTGATTAAGTATCGCAAAGTCTTTCTGAAGACGTGCGTCCAAGTCTTCAGTTGAATTCGCCATTCTTTCATTTGCCTTTATCATGTTGTCAAACTTCATTTGGTTTGTTTGTTCCCATGTAAGGATCTCACTCAACTGTTGCTCTAATGCATTCCCTATCTCTGTCGTACTGTTTGAGATAGCTAAAGTAGTCAGTTTTAGAGCATTTCGGTCGGCGTCTTTCTGTGAAGTTGTAAGGTTGTGTTTTACCTTGTCAAATAATCTGATTCATTTTCTTCTCTACAGGTGTCAGTTAGTTTAGCTTTGAGCTGACAAAGTTTGTTAAACTACGCGAGTTTCGATCTGACCATGCACACTCATTATTTTGTCTTCCACACGATTCTCAATGGTATAAAGACGTGTATCTAATGATCTGATATTGCTATCCAAAGATCCCAAAGACAACTCCAACACAGCCACTTGCTGCTGCAACAAAACCATTTGGTTTGACAAAAGTAGTGGAGTCATTGTACAGTCCCATCATCTGGCTGCCGATCGCGCGGTTTAGGTCGTTGACGTATACGATTTGTCTGAACAAAATCGTCTGATGATTGAACCTCGCAGAAGTATTGAGCGGAACAGTCAACGTCTTTGACCATTTCTAGCCTCAGTGTAGCCCGCTGGAGTTCAAGATTGCCAAATACCCTAAATTAAATGCCAATCGATATGCAGGTTATTGTGGGCGCCTTCTGGGTCAAAGGTGCGAGAACGAGTTTTTCTCCTTTGGTGTTGATGTCATCTCCTTTGGTGTTGATGTCATCTCCTTGAAGAATCGACCGCTTGATTTTAGAAACGGTCAGACTAGAAATAGATCGCCCTGTTGATACATTTGTCGCATCGCTGATGATGCTCTCTGTACAGGTTAGGACACCGCAAAGTGCACGACCTCCACTGGACTTCGGTGTGTCGAAATCTAGACTCAGTTCAATGCCTGTATAGACACAAAATTTAGTTTCAACGTCGTTATTAACCTGCACCAATCTCAATGTTTAAAATAGTCACGGAAGATTATTGGCCAACCATTAGTGGTGGATGTCAATAAAATTACAATGTACTGAATAATGGATTCTTTTGTGTGTTTTTTTAACCTCAATTGGTACATGTATTTGGCATAAGGGACAAAACATACAAAAAATAACAAAAGACCTGATTCTGCTCTTTTGCATTCAATACTTCACGTATAAAATGAGAGGGAAATTTCAAAAAACAAAACACGAGACAGATTGTTTATAACTGCTAAACGTAACATAAAACAGTATCAAAAACCTATATCTACCTGAAATTCCAAAAGCGATATTCAGGCAGAAAATACAGGTCAGGACAGTCTTCATCCTGAAACGCAAAAATTTCAATAAAAAAACGTTATTGAAGAATCCGTTGTTTCATGTTTTTAAGCCATTCAGTTCACAGTCAATATAGGGCTGGGCTGCTCCTGTAACGAGAGTCAACTTGTAAGTGTGGAAATAGCGTGATGTACTTCTATAAAACTGCTGATTACAGGTTTTTACATTATCTTTGAATGTTATTGAATATCGAATGTATGCGTAACCACTATTGTGCACATCACTTTATCTATTCTCCATTCTGTCTGCATTTCTAGGAAAGGTTATTGTAGGTTATAGTAAAATAACTGCTTGTTCTTCGAAACTCTTCTTTCTTTCTTTTTCCAAGTTCTGTCTCAAATTTTGGAAAGGTTATAGCGGGTTAAACAAAAAGCTTTCTTTTGACTCTTTAAACTTTGTTTCGTGATCTATTCCAAGGTATAGTGTTGTTAACTTCTTCGTGTATTGCTGATATATATATACGGACCGCCAAAAGAAACGCAACATCGAATCTTTAATACATATTACTGAAAACTGCATGCGATTAAATGAGACATGTGATACATCATTTTAAAGGGTATTTATTGCTTTTTTTAACTTAAAATAACGCCACGTTCATCAGTGGCCTCTGAGGACGAGGAAATTAGATTAAAACAAAAGACCCTCGATAAAGTAGATTTTATGAAAACAGGATACCATTGGTCAAATTCCACACTGCAAACTATACAGCAATTTTGACCACATTTTTACATACCTGTTCAGTAGATAAGTCTTTAGAATTTAATTACAAATCAAGACAGGCTCCGGCTAATAATTTGTGTGCCCCCCTTGGGCTTCCAGTAAGCAGCACATCGACGTCCCATCAACAATACTAAAGTCTGTAAAAAATGTCTTAGAATAGCATTCCAGTGGCATCTTAAGGAATGTTCAAGATCATCGGGGTTTTGAGATCGATGGTCTTGACAGTCCAGCCTCCTTTGCAAGTAATCCCACAAATGTTCGATTGGATTAAGGTCCGGCGAAAGTGCTGGCCATGGCAGAACTTGGACGTCGCTTTGCTCAAGAAACTTTTGAGTGTATCTGGCTGTGTGAGCTCTTGCGTTGTCTTGTTGAAAAACAAGATTTCTATGCATGGCGGTGTAAGGCACCACGTGAGCCTGAAGCACATCTTGCACGTATGTTTGCGCATTTATCGCCCTTCTATTGTGTAAAAACTGGCCCAATCCTATCATTGTAAGAGATAGCACCCCATATCATCAAAGATGCTCCACCCCACCTGTCGTGTTCCCTAACGCAATCTGCTTGGTTTCTTTCACCGGTTCTTCTCCATACACGGGGGGCCTGGATAGCTCAGTTGGTAGTGGCTTCGCTCCGTGGCCAAGAGGTCGCGGGTTCGAAACGCAGCCGAGCACAGTCCGGGCCCCTACTGGTTGGGTCGGTGTCAGTATAATGTGACCGGCTGTATTTTAGACTTGCATTTTTTTTGTTGACCTCCCTGCTCACTCTCCATCTCTGGACAGTGTGCCTGTTTACCCTCTCAAGAATGAAGGACTTTCTCCCAGAGTAATCCAAGCTGCAAAAATACATGTTCATGTTTAAGCGGTCTTCTTCTAAAAAAGGATTCGCAGCATGTTTTCATCCTTTTACACGAATTAGATAGAAACGGATAGGTCAAATCAAAAATAAAAATTAAAGCGGACATATGTCTATTGTAGCATCTTTGACACTACTGAAAGTATCAATGCCACACTAGTATTAACATTCTGCTGCTGTTCCTTTTACAACGAAAACGGCGAAAACAACAGCGACTATAAGGCCTACTTTACGTATCCTCTTATGCCGCTGCAGTAGTCATTTCTACCACATGAACTTAGAGCAGAATCAAGATAGCAATGTCACAACTCAAGCTTTCTAAAACATCATAACGTTAAGCCATTTATGATTTCATTACTAACAAATTAACGATTAAGAGCGAAATGCTTTAGCGTTCAAATTTAATTCCAAAAAGAAATTCTTATCCTTTAAAACAAAAACCCCAAGCAGCTTTACAACTAGGAGACAAGAAGCTTTATAATCCAACTAAGTAGATGCGACTGGTATATGGCATGGACTACACTGTCAGCTTTGGCATACATAAAAACAACTGTTTTTGACTATCAGTGTTTATATAGCCATAATTTTTGTTATAACTTACTTATCAAATTTGATTTAACTTGCAAGCTTTAATAATTAAGTTTTTCCGTTCTTTTAATCATTAAATATACTCAGCTTCTAAAGCTTTGTCTCCATAGAGTATTAGTTTTTGTTGAAGACAACTGTCAGTTAGCAAAACTCCTATAACTATTACAAGAAATACTGCAAAATGAACAGCCATGATACTGTTTAGAACAGTGTACACGTCTAGCGACCGGAGGGAATGAGATCTGTAGTTTGAGATCCAAAAAGACCGAACCAAAGTTTTATGTTATATTTGAAAATGAAAAATAAAAGAACGGAAATAAATCTACCCAATCAAGGTTTAAAGATGAAAAAATACTAAGTTTAGTAGCCTCTTAGCCTCATGACGAGGACCGAAACAATATTTTTTCCTAAAATAGTAAAGTGTGAAAGTGACAATATGTCATTTTAGAGCTATATTGTTTGCGAAGACCTGCAGATTCATTGAAATATATTAAATGCCATTTTAATTACTTTGATAGGTCAAATAATTCATTATTTCCGACTTCTTCTTTTGCCATGTTCTACAAAATTACTATTTAATCTTGATGTGTTTCTTGATTTTTAAAAATATTCAAGCATAAACTTTTTCGGTTTTTCCATTCTTACATATTGTCATTGCCTCAAGGGTTTTACATTATCAACAAGTGGTAAAAAAAAAATATGTGCCGTTTATCATCCTGTGCTGAAGTTGAGAGATCCGGTGTTGAAATGGCTGAAATGTCATCAGAACCAGGATTGAGGTGAAAAAGGTCGGTGAAATTGCGCTTGGATTTCTAGTAGACAGTAGTAGTGCTGGTTTTTCCAGCGCTTATCTTCTTGACGCAAATAATGAAATGCAACTGAGGATCGAGTTGCCAATCTTAGCTAAGAGCTAAGGACAATAGAAAACAAGACAATGACGTTTTTAAGAGATTGTTATAATCTGCCTTGCCTGCTTTCATCAAGGAGAAGATTCAAGATTACGACTGACACAAAATACTCAGGGCAATAACTGATGGTATCAAACATAATTATACCCTTGTACTCCCCCCTCACACACACACTTAACCTGTTTGGGTCATGTGCACTTTTTTACATAAAAAGCCATGCGAAATAATTTTGACCTCAAGCACATTAATTCATAGTGCAAAAGAAGAATGCGAAAGTTGCAAATTTCCTAAACCCGGTCAAAAGCTGTTTTAGCCAAAGCATGTAAGTGTTAAAAAGATTTTTATGCAGAATGGAGTGTCAACATGAGACTTAGCCTTGTATAAATATGTCATTCTTTTAAGTATTGAGATCATTGTGGACAGGTACATAAGAGAAAATGCGTAAAAATCGTAATTACACAGAAACTTTTTATTTGTAGAAAATAATATTGATATACATGTTATAATGTTGGTAATGTAAGAGAAAGATACATAGATAAAGAGATAGGGAGAGGCAGGGACAAGGTGAGAGGACTAGGAGACAGGAGAAAGCGCATATTATATTGCGATTACATAAGTAGTAACAGTGTAAAAACATATAGTATGAAAGATTTTAGTATGTAAAGAGTTAAATTTTGTATAAATATATATATAGTGGTAACAATATAATTATATCGTATGATTTCTATGTGGACAACACTTCATTGTCAATTTAAGTTTTCTAATGGATATGGGAATAAATGACTTTCTGTATCTCTCAGTGCTATACTTTGTAGATATTGAACGCTCTGATCTTTGGGATCTTTTGTAAGCAGTACTCAGTGGGTGCGATTTGTAAAAAAGTGATATTCATGAAAGTTTGTATTCATTTCAATAGAGTACAGAATACAAAATTCTTGATTAATCTCACTTGCGGAAATTAAAATGACAGACTCTATCCAAAAAGAAAACCATCATCACAAAAAAACATGTAAAATAACAACTTTATAGATAACTGAAAATCTGAGACATAAGAATATACATGTGCAGTACATAAACATACCTAGATAATACTGAAATATAAGAAAACATTAAAAAAAACGTCACAGTTTGTAATAAAAGTATAGGCCACCATCAAATATCACAAATCACCTGATATAAATTATATTAAAATTCAATTTTTATATAAAGGTAGAAAGAAAAAAATAATAATATCAAAACTATGTTTAACTTAAACATCTAAAGAAAATATGCTTGGCTATGACTATACATGTTAAGAGGCTATTTTACATATTGCATCGTAATGATCACGTGACTTGGTGCTTCATGCCTTTTTTATGTGCTCGATTGTTCCGGGTATGAAAGAATTCAAGACAAAATCTCTTGAAATGTGAAGCACATTTCACATGCCGCCAGAAACTAGACAAAATGACCAACATTTAAATCGAAGATTTTGGCCTCGTTAATACTCACCCCTAAAATATGAACTACATGATAACCCAGCCCGAGGTTTAAGACTTTTGATGACAATGTTTCCCAAATGGAGTGAGAATGATTCAGTGGAACAACACTGGTTGATCAGGCATCGTAATTTGTTTCCTATTAAAATAATTTTTGTAGCATAGATAAATGAAAGATGTCGCTTTTCTTTATATTCACGACTTTGAAATGGTGAAAATGAGCAACAAAAGACGAAGTCCCGAGAAAGTTGTTTGTAACGGACAAGCTGGCAGACCCGTTCAAAAGAACGGGAAACAGAAACAAAAT